>LNAC01000161.1:1914845-1980561 GCA_002007465.1 Ailurus styani
CCGGCACCGTGAGCCGGGGCGGGGTAGGGGGAGGTGGGGTGGGAGGGGGAGGTGCGGAGGCGGCCCCAGGCAGGTGGCATGCCCAGCCCCTAACCCATAGCCAAAGCTACCAGACCCTGGCCCGCCCCCGAGCCCTACTCCCCGCTCAACAGCCACCCTCCCAAAGCCATCTCTCCAAACCCCTGACAGTCCGCTCCCCGGGGCCCCCTTTAGCCTCAGACTCTTCCAGGCGGCTCCGGTCCGTTCCGGCCTCTGCGGGCGTTCTCGGGGTACCCGGGCCTTGCTTCCTAGGCCTCCTCAGTCCCAGATCAGACCCGGCCCCCGCCAGGCGCCCACCTTGTCGTACTTGGAGTGCAGAAAAAGCAGGTAGTAGACGAGGCCCTGGTAGACGGCGAGCGAGTTCTCGTCGTGGAAGCCCGAGGGCTCCAGCACGCGCGGCGGGTGCGCGCGGTAGCGCTCCTGGCGCGTGTAGACCTGCGGGTTGGGCAGGTCCCGCAGGCGCATCATGGTGAAGGGGCAGAAGTTGGTGAAGGAGAGCGTCAGGTGGTTCCTGGGCCGCAGCAGTGGGAGGACAGCGGCTGACTCTCCCGTGCCTGGCGCATCGCGGACCTGCCCCCACCCAGCAGGCCTTCCTCCCCCTCTGCAGCGGCCGACTCTCCAAATCCAGTCCAGCCCAGACCTTCCTCCTCTGCCTCAGCCCCTGGTGCCCCCGGACAATTTCTCCTGGACGTCCCTGGGTCCCTCAGACCAGAGTTCTGAATCTCATCCCAGACACCCGCCCCCCAGCCAACTTCTGGCGCCTTCTCCCACCTCCCCTTTCTCCCCGCTCCCTCTCCCAGTTGCCTCCCAGGCTCTTCCGCAGGTGACCAGAAGGATCATTCCTGAACACAGTAACATCTGGCCATGCAGTCCCTCCTCTTTGTCCCATCCTGGTTCCCCAGCGCCCTCAAGGTGAAGTCCAAGTTCCTCCCTACATCAGCAGGCTCACCTTGTCCACCCCGCCCCCAGCACTGCACTGTCTGCGCACCCTTCTCTCAGTCTTGAACACCCAATCTCCTTTCCTCCTCTAGGCCTTTGCACATGTGGGTCCCCCTGGCTGGAACCCCTTCTCCATCTTTTCACCTGGCTAATTCCTCCTCCCCCTCAGCTCACGGTGGCTCTCGTGCCTCTTCCTCTTTTGAGTTCTCCCTGATTGCACCCGCCTCCCCCAGCCTCAATCCAGCCCCTCCTTTGAGCTTCCAGGGGCCATAAGCTGCCCCATCACAGCCCTGAGGTTGTCCTTGGGGAGGACTCGCTCTCCCCCCCAGAATAGGGGCCTCGTGGGGGCAGCACCCGGGGCCCCCTGACTACCGCTGCCGCCCGGGATCTTACCCCTGCCGTTGCAAGAGGTAGTGATCGCCCAGCTGCTGGTTCATCAGGAGCTGCTCCACGGGCACCAGCCTCTTGACAAGCCGGCCCTGCGTGCCGTTTGAGAGGTACACCAGCTGCAGGGGGACGGCAGGCCCGGGTAAGCTGTGCTCACCCAGCCACCCTGCGGCTGCCCCACAGCTCCCCGTGACCCGCCCCCACCAGCACCTGGTACAGTTGGCGGTCTTCGTAGAAGAGGGTGACCATGGTCTCACTGGGGGTGTAGGAAGAGGACTGGTGTATCATCTGCAGGCTGACGTATACCTCCCAGGCTTTGGACGGGAACAGCTTGTACAGCCTGTAGCTGCCCTCCAGGAGGTACCAGATCTGGGGGTGTGACAGCCAGGTGTGTGGGGGGGCCCTCTGACCCCACCTCTCCCTCTGCCCAGTGTGATGGCCCCATTCCTGCAGGATGAGGCCTCACTTCCAGCCAGGGCCAGGCGAGCTCACACACCTTCTCTCTGCGCCGCCATGTCTCCTCCCCAGAGCCCGACCACCTCTGCTTCGAGCCCCGACTCGCCACGATACATGTCTTCAGTGTTGCAGTCGCCTTGAGAGGCTCTTACTTGAAACTGAAGCATCCCTAATAAGCACCCCCTCCAGCATTCCCAGGGGCGGGCCCTATCTTCTCCTCACTCTTTGCACCCTCTGGGGTTCTCACTCTCCCCTTGGCCTCAGTTTCCCATCTCTGTACTGATGCCCACCCCAAACACATTTGACTCCAGACCTCAGTCCCTTCTGAGGCTCAGCCTGGAGGATCCCGTGCAACCCCTCGTCCATGTGGCCTCCTCTATGAAGCCCTCCCTCTCTCTCACACACATACACACACACCGAGCTGGAAATTCAACAGCACCCCATTTCTGAACTTCCATAGGTACTGTCTTCTTCCCTGCAGCCCGACTACTCTGAACTGGCGCTGGACTGGAGCCCTGTGAGGACAAGGTCCAGGGCTGACTCAGTCACCACGGTAACCCCAGCGCTGGGTCAGGTATACAATAAGTGCTCAATGTTTGAGTGAACCACAGGCTGGAACAAAAGAGGGCCCCCTCTGGAAATCAGGTCACGACTCTGAGTCTTTGACTCTGCTAAAAGCCTGAGGGGCGGGGGGGGGGGGGACTTTCTCTTTGAGTTGCAGGGTTCTTAGCTAGAAATGGAGCTTCCGCTGCCCTTCTCTGGGACCCCTGAGGGCCTTTCCTCCCCTGAAGCCTTTACCCTGATGGGGGAGAAGGGAGACCCTGGGGTTTGGGAGAGGAGCAGGGCAGCCCACCTCCTCAGTCTCTGTGACAATAGCAGTTTCTCCATGGAACGAGTTGACCAGGTACTTAATGGACTGATCCTTGGGGAAATCCGCCAGGTAGATGAAGTTCTCATTGTTGTAGCTGCAAGGGCAGAGAGGGGAGCTAGGGACACCCAGGCGAGGCTCCTGTGGATTATCTGCTTCCCCCAGCCCCAGGCCTAACAGGACCCAAGACCCATTTACCCAGCTTTCTGCTAGCCTGGTGAGAACATACCAGGAAGCCTGGGTGACCTGCCCACCTGCCGATGGGAGCATCTGGCCAACCTAGCCCTTTGTCAACAGCCCATGGAGCGGACTCAGGGGCCCCTAAGTTCCTGAGGGGTGCAGAGTGTCCTAACTTTTCCCCCGACAATGCCCTTCGTACAGGTTGGGTCCTTACATCGGGTTTCATTTAAGAAAGGCCTCCCAGGGGCCTGTGGGTGGCTCAGTTGTTAAGCGTCTGCCTTCAGCTCAGGTCCTGGGATCGCAGGGTCCTGGGATGGAGCCCCACATCAGGCTCCCTGCTCTGCGGGGAGCCTGCTTCTCCCTCTCCCACCCCCCCTGCTTGTGTTCCCTCTCTCGCTGTGTCTCTGTCAAATTAAAAAAAAAAAAAAGGGCCTCCCAGAGCTTTAAAATGTCAGCTTCCCCATCCCAGCCCTGATCACTGCGGCCCATGTTTTCCCCCTCACAATTCTGTTAACTTCTGGACTTGTGTAAGCTCTGAAAATCTGATGACTTCAGAAAGGGCCCCCACCCTGACAGGCCCCGGAAAGGCGGGATAGGCCCCGCCCCCTACCTCTGCAGGAGGAAGTTGCCCCAGATGAACAGCAGGTTGCTATACGGGTTGTAGAACATGCCCTTGGGTACCATCGGGAAGTTGGTGTAAGACTCTGTCCCCAGGATCATCAGAAACTCCAGGCCTCGAGCTGGCCGGGACAGAGGCAGAGTGGACACAGCAGTGAGGGAAGGGTCCTCTGGGCCCCTCCTGGCCCTCATCCACCTTTGAGGCCCCCTCTGCCTTCCCTTCCTACCGTCAGGGATGAATTCCGGGAAGGTGTAGAGGATGACCAGGTTATCACTGACTACAGCCGGGGAGAACACAGTAAAATCTTCTGAGGGTCTGAGCTTTCAAAACCTGAAACTGGGCAAGTCACCAGCTTCCCAAGCCCTCCAAAAAATTTTCCCTCCAATGGTTTCTCATTTGGGCCTCTTAGCCCTTAGGGTGTCTTTATGTGAATATGTTAGGCCACAGGACTTGCCTCCTCTGACTTCTTGGCTGGAGAGTACAGTGCACAGCCTAAACAACTGTACATGGCAGCCCTATTCTCTGTTCAGGTAAAATAAAATACAATAAAATCTCCTTATCGTGAGCCACAAGGCCCTTCTAGATTTGGCTTCTGCTCACCTCTCCCATCTCCCTCCCTCCCCATTCCCACTCTGTTCCAGTCATATTTTTTCTTCTGCCTCTCCATCCCACCAAGCCCACTCTCCACCACTACCTCTTACCCAGGAGTGATGTGAACAATATTTCCCTCCCTCTGTCTGCTGAGCACAGATCCCGCAGACAGGCATAAAGTTCATACTCTGGGCTCCTGCCCCTTCCCACTCAGCCCCCCACAGCATCCAAATTACCCAAGTCATAGCTGACCACCTGGAAATACTTCCTGGTGGGGGGGTCTTGGATCTCCACCAGCATCAGTAGAATGTAGTCACCAGCAATGAATACAGCCCAGGCTATGGAGCAGTTGACAACTAGACAGGAAGGGGGAGGTTCAGAGCAGCCCTGGACCCTCCCCTCTCCAAGGTCTCTTGTAACTGTCACGCCTATCCCTGTGACCCTCCACCCCTCCCAAGACACCACTGTTCTTTCCCATGACCACTCCCACCCTTCCCTGGTCTCCCACACTCTTGATCCTCCCACCCACCCGCAACAAACCACTCTGGGAGCTACGTACCTTGTATCTCTTCGCACACAGACCGCTGCTTGGGCAGCAACTTGAAGGACACGTGGCCATCTGAGGAGCAGGGCAGGTCCACGCTCAGGCCCCTCCCAGTCCATCTGGCATCCCACCACGCCAGGTCTCCAATCGACCATGGTGTGGTGCCTGTGCCTCCTGCCCCCTTAGCTGTGGGACTTCAGCGGGCGAGTCTCGCCCCCGACCTGACAGTCACTGACACCTGACCTACCATTGTGGGTCTGTCTCTGGTCACAGTAATTGGCTCAGGTCTGGGCATTGACCCAGAATGGGGCCATCACAGTGCACCCTGGGTTCATGTAAGAGCTAATGGAAGAAGCTGCTTTCCTTCTTTTGGGATGACTCAAACCAGTGGGAGATGGGAGCCCCCCAACTTCCTGGACCATCTTCAACCCCCAGAGGAGTATCTACCTGAAAATGAAGCCAAATCTCAGGGTTCATAATAATAAACCCTTTTAGAGCATCCACTGTGTCCCTAGCACTGTCCTAAGACCTTTACCTAGCCCAACTCACTTAATCTTTATATGAACTCAAAGAGGAAGGTACTAGTACTATCATTAACCCCATTTTGCAAATGAGGAAAACGAGACCAAAAGAGAGGTCTAAAGCCACAGGTGACCTGGGATGGGTGTGTTCAAGCGATCTCTCTCTGCTATAATCACTATGCTATACTACCTTGCCAAGAGATAGACGGAGTCCTAATGATATACCCCATGGGCCCCTGGATCCAGCCATGCCTTCTCATTATCAAATCCACAAATATGCCTAAATGATTTTGTGAATTAGGCTTCCGCCCTTTGAAACCAAGTACATCATGAAAGATTTACAACACACTGAAGTCCTACTCCTATAAATCCATAAAGCCATCCCCACTCACTGGGACAACCTCCAGCCCGGGGCCCCTCCTGAAGGCATCTGGTGAGGGACGAGGGCCAGAGGTTGGAGTTCTTGGAGGCACAAGGGTATGGAGGGGTCTCTTGGACTGCCAGAGGCCCCCGTCCTTACCTGTGATGGTCCCAAAGTGGACATAGCCTTCCCGCTTGCCAGTGGTGAGGGCCATGATGTACTCTGAGCCATTGCTATGGAAGTGCACGGGGCACAGACTCTTGATGCACTCATTGGCCAGGACACGAACCCAGCTACCTGCGGGGATGAGCATGGAACCTCAGACCCAGGTCTCTGGACCTGGGACCTGACCCCCATCCATATTTCCATGGCCTTAATGTGTATTCAGTGTGGTGTCTGAAGGGCCACTGGCATAGGGCTCAGCCGCCTTTGGGAAAATCTCCCTTGCTCATACTCTGTCCTCGAGGTACAGATTGCGCTAACCCCACCCTTGTATTCCCCTGGCCAGAGCAACGGGTTCAGCTGGGCATGTGACCAAGCTGGACCAAACAGAAACAGTCCCAGCTTGCCACTACTAATGAAGAGATGCTCTTCCCTGGGGCCCGAGAGGATAAAAGTCCACAGATGCGAGGTGGAGGGGGGAATCACCATGGCCACCACAAGCAGGGGCCTGTCTAAGCTCCAGTGAGCCTCTAGATCCAACTGTACCTGACACCAAATGCTCCTGGGTTTTTCATCTATCTAAGCCCATCAACACCCCTTTCTTTGATTTAAGTCCATTTTAATTTGGTTCCTCCTATTGGCAAATGTCCTAAGTAAGAAAGGGACAAAAATGAAGCTGTTGGGAATAAGCCCTAAAGAAATATAGGTTATAATACAAGTTTTGGGGACCCTATAAAATGACATCTCTCATTTATATAGTGGGGAGAGGGGGAAGCTGAGGACCAGGAGGGTTTGGGTATCATTTAAAAGATAAGGCTGAATCAAAAGTCTCTTTTTCCTCTGCCATCAGTGTCCTTTGTGGCTTTTCCTCTCCAACTGCTCATCCCACTTTCTCTCTGTCTGCCTTTCTCTCTGACTCTCCATGCCTCTGTCCCACCCTCCAAATTTCTCCTTTGCTATGCATGTCTCTTGGGAGGTCTTCCTCTGTCTTTCTGACACTGTGTGGGTGGGGGTGTGTGTGCACGCACTTTTCTGTCTGTCTCTCTCTGCTCCCTCCCTTCCCTCTCCCGCCTCCCTCTCCCCTCTGCTGGTTCATAGGTCCAGGGGAAAGCCTTCCCCCACCATACAGAGGGTAGGGGAAGGCCATGCAGGGTGGGTGGTGATGATCAAGGACCTCGGAAAGTCCCTCCAACACCCGCCTCCCTACCCATGGAAATTCCAGTGGGCGGGTTCACTGGAGTGCCCTCCCTGGGGCTCCCACAGGCAGCACCCCTTCCCCGAGATGCCAGGGCCCCTCACCACTGCCGTGGTTGCTCTCGTGGAGGGTGAGATAGGTGCCCGTAAAATAGTACACCAGCTGGTTCTGCCGAATGAAGAGAGTGCTCTCGGTGGCAATGGCGTCATAGATGGTAGCCGTAAAACTGGCCTGAGGGCAGTAGAAGGAGCCTACCCAGCAACTGTCAATGTTCAACTGCAGGGGAGCAGAGTCAGTGGGCAGCGGCTCCACCTTGGCTTCAGCCCCCACGTCCGGCCTTGCGGGGAGGCACCTGCTCTGACAACTGTTTGGGATGGACACAGGCACCCCCAGGGCACCCTCCCCGTTCACCGTGAGGTAAGACCTTGTGGCCACACTTCCCCATCATGAGCCCAGGAAGCAGGTGACCCAAGCCAGAGGCAGCTGGGTCTTGGTGTGCTCCCTAGAGTTTGGCAGTGTGCAGCATACTCAACAGTGCATAGCGATCTTGGTCCCCCCCCCCACAACCACCGTAGTTAGATCCCAAAGATCTCATGCTTGGCCCAGTCACCCTATTTTATCTGGGACACAACTGGCTGTCAGGCTCCCACTATCTGAACTCACTGACCAACCATTAACACGGGCGATATCATAGACTAACAGCGGGAAAGCACCACCAATGGAGGATTCTTGCCTAAAAGAATCTAAATGTAATCAAGCTTCTAGAGCTCAGTACCAGTTTATAGGCAATAACTCTGTGGGGTGTTATGCACTGAACTGTGTCCCCCACCCCTAATTTATATGTCGAATCCCTAACCCTACCATTAAGGAGATAATTAAGGTCCACTGAGATCATAAAGATGGGCTGGTGTACTTATGAGAGGAGGAAGAGACCCCAAAGATCTCTCTCTCTGCTGGTGAGCACAGAGAAAAGGCCATGTGAGCACGTGGTGAGAAGGCACTGGCAAGCTGAGGAGAGGCCTCCCCAGAAACTGACCCTCCTGACAACTTGATCTTGGACTTCCAGCCTCTAGAACTGTGGGACTATAAATTTTTGTTTCAGACACAGTCTGTGGTATTAGGTTATAGCAGCCTGAGTGGACTACTGCATAGGGTCAGAGGAACAAGTTAACCAACTCCATGAAGAAGCAAGCAGCTAAAATTCTACAGGGCAAAAGGCCTGGCTTCTCCAGTTGCCTGAGGAAAGGCGGCAGATGATCCGGAGGAGGTGGAGTGAGGAGCAGACTTACAGCTGAGAAGACTATTAAGAGACTTAACCAAACGCAACGTGTCGATCCTGACTCGAACCAACTTTAAAAGACATTTTCAGAAGACACACAATGGCCAACAGACCCATGAAAAGATGTTCAACATCCCTCATCATCAGGAAAATGCAAATCAAAACCACAAGGAGAGATCACTTCACACCCGTCAGAATGGCTAACATCCACAACACAAGAAACAACAGGTGTTGGGGAGGATGTGGAGAGAAAAGAACCCTCCGGGGCACCTGGCTGGCTCAGTCAGTAGAGCAAATGCAACTTTTGATCTTGTGATTGTGAGTTCGAGCCCCACGCTGGGTGTAGAGATTACTTAAAAATAAAATCTTAAAAAAAAAAAAGAGGAACCCTCAGGCACTGTTGGTGGGAATGCACACTGGTGCAGCCAGGGTGGAAAACAGGATGGAGGTTCCTCCAAAAGTTAATTTTTGGTAATTAAATTAATTTACCATATGATTACCATATGGTCCAGTAATTACCATATGAATTATGATCCAGTAATTTCACTATCCAGTTTTCCCCCAAAGAATATAAAAACACTAATTTGACAAGAAATACACACCCCTATGTCTACAGTAGCATTATTCACAATAGCCAAGGTATGGAAGCAACCCAAGGGTCCATCGACTGATGAATGAATAAGGAAGATGTGGTATACACACACCGTGGAATTTTACTCAGCCACAGAAAATGAGATCTTGCCATTTGTGACAACAGGGATGGACCTAGAAGGTGTTACGTTAAGTGAAATAAGTTAGAAAAGGACCAATGCCATATGATTTCACTTAAATGTAGAATCTAAAAAAAAAAAAAAGAATAAATGAACAAACAAAAAGCAGACTCAGACTCATAAATACGGAGAACAAACTGAGGGTTGCCAGAGGGAAGGGGTAGGAAGATGGGAAAAATGGGTGAAGGGTGGGCACCTGGGTGGTTCAGTGGGTTAAGCCTCTGCCTTCGGCTCAGTTCATGATCTCAGGGTCCTGGGATCAAGTCCTGCATCGGGCTCTCTGCTCAGCGAGGAGCCTGCTTCCTCCCCTCTCTCTGCCTGCCTCTCTACCTACTTGTGATCTCTCTCTCTCTCTCTCTGTCAAATAAATAAATAAAATCTTTAAAAAAATGGATGAAGGGGAGTGGGAGATACAGGCTTCCAGTTAGGGAACGAATGAGTCACAGGAATAAAAGGTACAGCTCAGGGAACACAGCCAGTGGTACTGTAACAGTGTCATATGGGGACAGAGGGGCCGCACTTGTGGTGAGCACAGCACAACATACAGACTTGCTGAATCACTGTGTTGTACCTCCCACACCAATGTAACATTGTGTGTCCAACTACATTCAAATAGAAAAATTTCTTTTAATTTTTAAAAATTTTTAGAAGATTTCATTTATGTCTTTGAAAGAGAGAGAAAGAGAGAGAGAACAAGTAGGGAAGAGGGAGAAGCAGGCCCCCTGCTGAGCAAGGAGCCAGATTTGCGGCTCGATCCCAGGACCCTGGGATCATGATCTGAGCTGAAGGCAGAGGCTTAACCCACTGAGCCCCCCAGGTGCCCCCAAATAAAAAAAAATTAAGACATTTTTAGATAATTGGGGAAAACTGACTCTATTCAGATGATATGAAAGGGCTCCAGCTAATTTTGCTGGGTATCACAATAGGATTGTGGTTTTGTTTTCGTAAAGTGCCATTCTTTTTTTAAACATTTTTTAAAGATTTTTTTATTTTATTTTATTTATTTGACACAGAGAGATCAGATCACAAGTAGGCAGAGACGCAGGGAGAGAAAGAGGAGGAAGCAGACTCCCTGCTGAGCAGAGAGCCCGATGCGGGACTCGATCCCAGGACCCTGAGATCATGACCTGAGCCAAAGGCAGAGGCTTTAACCCGCCGAGCCACCCACGTGCCCTAAAGTGCTCATTCTGTGTCTGGCTGATGTTAACTTATACCCAACTCAAGAGGATTCTATGAGATGAATACAAAGACTAACTGCATTTTCCAGATGGGACAGATAGGGAATCTGAGGGCCTGGTAGGTGAGATGACTTGGTCCAGGGTCACATAGACAGGAGGTGGCCGAACCCAGATCTGAAGCCAGAGTGCCTGGCTACGGTGTTATGCCTTCCCTTCTTGCTGTCTGCCTCTCATGGGAGCCACTGTGTCTTTAGAGATTCTTTCCACAGCCCCAGGTCCCACCTTATTTTAGAGGCTGAGGCGCAGCACCCTCCAGGAAGCCCCAGCACGCCCGGCGCCTGCCCTGCGCCACTCACCTCCACAAGAAAGGAGTCCGTGAAGCTGGTGTCCGTCAGCAGGATGGACTTCTCATCAGGAATGCCACCCAGGATGAGCACCGGTGCCTGGTCCACAGTGTACCACAGGGGCCTCGACGGGACATTCATGAAGTAGCGGGGTATCAGATTGAAGATCTGGCGGGGAGGCGAGTGGGGGCGGAAGGAGGGCTGCTCAACGCCCCTCCTGCTCTCCCGCCGCACCATCTCATTTGGGGTAAAAAACCAAAGTCTCCACCTGACCCATGAGGCCACCTGGGCCTCACAATTTGTCCCTGTCACCTCTCTGACCCCATCCGCCATCGCTCTCCCCCTGGCTCACCCTCTCCCAGCCACATGGACCTCCTCGCTGCTTCCCAGACTCACCAGGCACATTGTCACCTCTGAGGCTTTGCACTGGCTGTTCCCTGTGTATGAAGTGCTCTTCCGCCAGTACCCACATGCTTCCCTCCTCTCCTCCTCCAAGACTTTACTCAAATGTCCACCTTCTTGTTATGCCTTTCCTGACAATCCATTAACTATGCAGGCCTTTCCTGCACAGACCCAATCCCCTTCTCCCTGAAATCTCTCCAGAGCACTTATGCCCTGTTCGCCCACTCTGGAATTTACTTGATTTTGTGTTTACTGCGCGGTGTCTGTCTCTCCCACTAGAACGTCAGCTCCGTCTGTGTCCGTGTGCTCACTGCTGTGTTCCCACCGTGCCACACTGTGTGCCTAGTTAACTGCCTGCTGCATGCACGCATGCACCGTGAGGAAGACCACAGGTGTAGGAGTCAGGCAGACGTCGTGTCAAGCCTCATTCTATAGGTACATGCTGGGAGACTGGGGGCAAATGGCTCCTTCCCTTAGTTCCCTCAGTTTTCTCCTCCTGAGAATGGGTGTGTGAGAGTGCCTTCCCTCACAGGGTCACTGTGAAGACTGGACGTGGTCGCACGTTAGGTGGAGTGCTTCCTCCAGGGCCCGGTGCCAAGGGAGCCCTCTGGAAGTGGGGTCCGCCACTTGTCTGGGAAGTAACGGGGCCCCAGCTCCCTGTCTTTGACCCACATTTTCTACCATGTTTGTCTACCGTCTGGGCCCCTCACCTCATTTCCCACAGTGAAATGGAGGGTGCTGTCTTGCTGTCTCTGCAGGAAGCCGTTGATGTTCACCTGAAACCTGGCAGCAGGAGCAGGCAGACAGAGCGAGGCTCTGGTCTCCAGGCTCCTGCCGTAGCTCGCAGTCACCTCCCTGCCCCACTCCCTCGCTTTGGTCTCCTCCTGGCTTCTTGGGGGATCTGGAGATTAGGAAGTCCCTCCCAGAGTCTCGCCCCTGCCCCGGGCTTGGGAAAGGGCACCTTTTCGTGGGAATGAAGGGCCCCAGGCCATTGCTGCTGACGTCCACACGCATGAGCACGCTGCCGTTCTGATGGGCATGGGCGTGTACCAGCTCATGACACACACCTCCTCTGCGGTGCACTGCTCTGCAGGCGGGGGGTTGGGGGGGAGGGCACTGGAAGCTGAGGCTGCCAGGGCCTCCCCGGGGCGCCCTCCAGGCCGCAGGCCACTGGGATCTCCCTGCACCTCCCCAAACCCTCCTCTAGGCTATGGACCCCACTGGGGCCTTTGTGTGGCCCTCTCTAGGCCATGGACCCTGCTGAGGCCTCCCTGTGCCTCCTTCCAGGTCACAGACCCCACTGAGGTCCCCCCCCAAAACTCCCACAACCCCTCCAGGTCATGGGCTCCTCTGAGGATGTCAGCCTCCCCCTCAAGATCATGAACCCCACTGAGGCCCCCAGCAAGCTCCCTACACCCTGGCCAAACTGTGGCCCCTCTAGGTAGGCCCCCTGCTCCAGGCCTACCTTTATTGCGGAAGGGGGCTGCCTCCATCTGGATCTGCAGCTGCTCTATCTTCCAGTGGTGGAAGTTGACTGGGGACTGGAAGGTCACCAGCACCACGGGCTTCAGCCCCGTCAGGTGGCCCTTGCGGACCTGGGCCTCGGAGGACTGAGGGCAAGATGGCCCCACAGGTGTGCGCTTAAGAGAGGCTCTGGGTACCCCTTCCTTGAGCCCATCCTTAGCAGCCTGTCTTCTCAGACTGGGTGGGAGAACAGATTCTCCACCATGGGAAGGTCAGACAACAAGGTCCAGGCTTGGGGCTGGGGTGGGGACAGGCCAGGCTAGGAGACAGGCAGAGGGGCGCAGGGCCGTGAAGGGAGTCCCAGGGCGGGTAAGGCCAGAGCCATTGTCTTCGGACAGAATTTGGATGGAGGGAATGCGCAGGGAATGGAGCATGGGAACAGCAAACACGGGCAAGTGTGAGTGCACCTGGCACCCAGAGCTGCTAGTGGCCCGCTCCTCACTTCCTGGCACAGTCCTGCTCTGGAGGCTTCTCCCCTCCCTGCGGAAATCTGACTCTCGGCCACTCCCACCCGTGAGGGGAAAGCCAGGTGTTGGAGCTGGAGCCTGTGGGTGAGGGTAGGACAGGGCAGTTACACAGAAAGGAACGGGGAAGGAGCGGGAGGAGATAGCCAGGGACAGCCTCCCAGAAATTCCAGGGTCCCGGCTGGGTGGAGAAAGGGAGGCAGGGCTTACAGCGGAGATGAAAGGAGGGAAGGAGAAGGGTGCACCAGGTGTATGGAACAGCATAAGCAAAGGCTTAGAGGCATCTCCAAGAGAAGGCTACACTCAAGCAGCCTTCTTGGGTGGGGGGTAGGCTGTGGGACCAGGGAGAGAGATTTAATGGGTTCAACTGGGGGAACCGGGTGACTCAGTGAGTTAAGCTTCTGCCTTCAGCTCAGCTCATGATCCCGGGGTCTGGGTCCTGCTACGGAGCTCCACATCAGGCTCCCTGCTCAACAGGGAGTCCCCCTCCCCTCTGCCCCTCCCCACCATTGGCTTGTGTGTGAGTGTGTGTGTGTCTCAAATTAATAAATAAAACCTTTAAAAAAAAATAATGGGTCCAACCACCTTTGTACAAACCTTCATTTCAACCCAGCCAACTGCACCTTGTCCCAGCCCAACTTCCGGATCTTTCTTTTCTTTTTTTAAGTAGGCTCCATGCCCATCGTGGAGCCCAACGTGGGGCTCGAACTCAAAACCCTGAGATCAAGACCTGAGCTGAGACCAAGAGTCGGATGCTTAACCAACTGAGCCACTGAGGCGTCCCTTGGGTTTTTCAACCACAGGGCAGCGGGGGCTCTCCTGTTGGGGCGACCGTGGCCCTGGTCCTGTCCACCCTCAACTCCTGCCTAGACCACCAGACAGCCTCCTCCCTGTCCGCCTGTCCCCACCCTGCCCCCCACCCAGCAGGAGGGAGCCTGGGAACACCCGAGCCAGATTAGGTGCTCCTTTGCTCAGAACCTCCTCCGTGGCTCCATCTCACTCAGAGCAGCGGCTGAGTCCTCACTCTGCCTGGGGTCACCCCCCTGCCCTTTCTCCTCCCTCTGTGCCCTCTCTCACGGCTCCTCGTACACAGCAGCCTCTGTCCTACTTCAGCACCACTGCTCTGGCTGTGCTAGCCTCTCCCTTGGCCTGGGATGCTTTCTCCCAGCCTCTTCCGTCATCCCTTTTCCTCACGCAGGTCTCAGCTCAAGGCTCTTCAGAGACCTCCCCCAACCATCCCATAACACCTTCTTTTCTAATATATCACATTTTATTTTCTTCTTTGCACTGATTACTCTTCGGAAATTATTTTATGTATTTACTTGATGACTGCTTCCTTGATGGCCTGAATCCATAAGAAAAACCTACGCTGTTAATCATTATACCCCCACGTTGTAAAAAAAAAAGGGGGGGGGATCTGACTCATTATAGGTGTTGAATGGCCAGATAAAGGTATTATTATCACACTTCTACAGATAAGGAGAAAGGGTTCATGGGGCAGAACTCTCTGCCCAGTGTCACACTGTGCAAACTTGTTGCTAGCATTCGCGGAGCTCTTTCTATGAACCAGACACTGTGCTAAGTGCTTCGCACGTATTTAATCATTTTGGGTATGATCACTATTGAATCCTTGTTAAGGATAAGGAAACTCTGGTACAGAGACGTTAAGTAATTTTCCAGAGAGCACACAGTTATTATGTAGCACAGCTGGGATTTGAACCCAGGCAGCCTAGCTTCAGAACCCAAAGTATCAACTATCATGCCACACTTCCTCCAAGTAAATGTTAGTCAGTGGCAGATTCAAACCCAGGTCTGCTGCCTCCAGAACTGCAGTTCTAGACCATAACACTCTACTGTCCTCAAAAAGCTTACTCGAGCCAAAACAATCTTAGAAAAGAACAACAAAGTTGTAGAACTCAAACTTCCTGATTTGAAACTTACTGCAAACCCACAGGAATCAAGACTATGTGATACTGTCATATGGGCAGACATATAGAGCAATGGAATAGATGGGTGCCTGGGTGGCTCAGCGGGTTAAAGCCTCTGCTTTCGGCTCAGGTCATGATCTCAGGGTCCTGGGATCGAGGCCCGCATCGGGCTCCCTGCTCAGCGGGGAGCCTGCTTCCTCCTCTCTCTCTGCCTGCCTCTCTGCCTACTTGTAATCTCTCTCTCTCTGTGTCAAATAAATAAATAAAATCTTTAAAAAAAAAAAAAAGGAGTAGAATTATACCCAGAGGGACATCTGGGTGGCTTAGTCGGTTAAGCATCTGCCTTTGGCTCAGGTCATGATCCCGGGGCCTGGGATTGAGCCCCGAACCCAGCTCCCTGCTCCTCAGGAAAACTGTTTCTCCTTCTCCCACTCCCCCTGCTTGTGTTCCCTCTTGCTGTGTGTGTGTCTCTCTCTCTGCCAAATAAATAAAATCTTAAAAAAGAAAAGAATTATACCTAGAAATAAACCTTTACAGTTATGGTCAATTGATTTCTGTTGGTGTTGTTTAAATATTTTATTTATTGGGTGCCTGGGTGGCTCAGTGGGTGAAAGCCTCTGCCTTCAGCTCAGGTCATGATCTCAGGGTCCTGGGATCGAGCCCCGCATCAGGCTCTCTGCTCAGTGGGGAGCCTGCTTCCCCCCTCCCTCTGCCTGTTTCCCCTTCTCTCTCTGCCTGCCTCTCTGCCGACTCGTGATCTGTCAAATAAAAAAATCTTTTAAAAAAATACTAAAAACTATCAAACTGTACACTCTAAATAGTGAATTTTATGATATGTGAGCTACATCTCAATCTTTTAAAATGATTTATCTACTTATTTTAGAAAGAAAGAGAGTGAACGAGATAGAGAGGAGGGGAGGGATAGAGGGAGATGGAGAGAGAGCCCCAAGCCGACTCTGCCCTGAGAGTGAAGCAGAGGTGGGACTCACGTCCCAAGCCAAAATCAAGACTCAGATGCTCAACCCACTGCACCCCCCAGGCACCCCACCTCAATTTTTTTAATGGCAAAAAAAAAAAAAAAAAGCTTATTTGAGCACCTACTATGTGCCTGGTGATACTGGGAATCTTCTTGTATCCTTAGGGTCCCCAAGGTCTGGTGGTGTTACCACAATTAAAATGTGACAGACTGGGGAAACTGAGACCCACACATTATGAGCTCACCCCTGCTGCACTCACTCACCTCTCCATTGCAGGAGTAGTTGATCTTCAGGTAGTATGGGAAGCTCAGGTATTTCTGCAAGAAAACGTTGGGCAAATGTCCAGACCTCAGTGGGGTGCAGATCTATGACCTCTCCCGTTCACCTGACCCCGGTCCCCTCACCTCGCCCTGGTCGGTGGGTGCGTCCACCAGCGGGCTGAACACACCGTCCACTGTCGCCAAGGGCTGTTGATCGAAGAAACGGTCGCTCATGCCATTCTTGCCTACCGTCTCGAACTTGTTCAGGACAACCTGCCAGGTGCACTCATCTATATCCTGGATCGCCCACAGCCTCCACGATGCCAATAGTACCGCCAGTAGTGCCCATAGCGCCCGCAGAATTCGGAGTTGCGGCCACGCAGGGCCAGCAGGGTACATCGCGGGGCAGCGTGCAACGTGATGCGAACCTGGAGAGGGGGTCAACACCTGCCAGCCAGACTGCGCCCGGGAGCCATCTTCCGAGATCCTACAAAGTTCCTGCGCTTCGCCCAGCCCCTGCTCCTGGCCCCACCTCTACTCAGACTTCGGGCCCCACCCTTGCTCTTGCCCAGGCTCCTGCTCCTGGCCCCGCCCCTGCACTTACTGGCTCCGCCCCCGCTCTTGCCCCTGGCCCCGCCCCTGCACTTGCTTCTGGCCCCACCCCTGCTCTTGCTTCTGGCTCCACCCCTGCTCTTGCTCCTGGTTCCGCTTCTGCTCCAGATTTCGCCCTTGACCCAGACGCTGCACCTGCTCCAATTCTGGATCCCACCTCTATTTTTACTCCAGGTCCCTCCTCTACTGTTGCTCCTGGACGTGCACCTGCTCCTAGTTTCACCCCGCCTCCTCGCCTCACTCCTTAACCTCGCCCCATACTTGTTCTTTGCTCCGCCTCTGCTCTGCATCCCGCCCCTACTCTTCACCGGGTCTCGGTTTCTGTTTCTGGCTTTGGCTGTGCCCCACCTGGTCTCTCCAGTCCTGCTATTCTCTCTGGTCGTGCACTTGCACTTGCACCTGCACCTGGCTCCGCCCCCACCTCTTGCCCCGTCCTCCCACTTCTCTTCGCATCTCCCCTTTCTCCTGGCTCGGGCCCTGGTAACGGGTCCTGTATCTAGCCTCTCCCTTCTCGGGTTTCCGCGCCCCGCCCCTTCCCCTGTCCCCGCCCCTGTGTCTCGCCTGGAGCATGCTCCTCGGTCGGCTTCCCTTCCTTGCCCCGCCCTCGTTCCTGCATCCGTCCGTGTTCTTCGACCCGCCCCTTATCGATCCGCCTTTTCCCCGGGTCTTTGGAGAGCTGCCGGTCTCCAGCCTGCCCTTCACCCCGCCCCCTCGGAGAACCACGCCCATTCTCCTTAGACACCCTCTTTGCCTCGGGATCTCTCCTCGCCACAGGCCTTCCGCTCGCCCCGCGCCTTCTCCTCGCCCTGCACCTTTTTCTCGTTCCACGGGGGCGCTATCTTGTCGGTTGGCGCCTTCTCGATCCTCACCTTTCCCCCGGACCGCGACCCCTTTTGGCCCCACTCTCCCTTTTCACGACCCTTTTCCATACCCCGGACACCTACCGGCTCCACGTCCCCCCCCTTATAGCCCCGCTCCTACTCATCTCCTCCCTCCTTCTCTTAGCCTCCTCGGTCCTTCCACTCCCCTCCCCTTCTCTTGCCTCTCCCCTTCTCACCTCCCCCTCCTCCCTCCCCTTCTCTCCGCCCCCCCGCCCCCCGCATCCCTCCCTGGGGTGGCCCCAGGCACCTCCCTCTTCTCCCCCGGCCCGCGGTACCAGTCGCTTTCTTGAAACCGGTCAACCGTCGCCTGGCCGCTCCGGTCCCGCCCCTCTTGCCCGGATTCAAAATGGCTGCCCACACTTCCGAGACCGATTTCCGCCTTTGCCGGGACCTGCCCGCCTCGTGCGCCCGTCTCCACGGCAACGCGCGTCCCAAACGGCGCCTGCGGCTCGGCGGCGCGGTGAGAGCGGTGCTCGGCACCCTGGCGCCCGGGGCCTGGAGGGCTGAGGGCGCTGGAGACGAGAGTTTGTGATAGGAACGTCTTCAAGGAGTTCCTGCTGGCACCCCTCCCTCCTCCTCGGCCCCATCAGGCTTTTATATAAAAAAAAATCTCTTAATGGGGCGCCTGGGTGGCTGAGTTGGTTAAGCGTCTGCCTTTGGCTCAGGTTATGATCCCAGAGTGCAGGATCGAGCCCTGCATCCGGCTGCCTGCTTAGCGGGGAGTCTGCTTCTCCCTCTCCCTCTGCCCCTGCTTGTGTTCTCTCTCCCTCTCTCTCTCAAATAAATAAAATCTTTTAAAAAATCTCTTAAAACATTTGGTCTTGGGGCGCCTGGGTGGCTCAGTCCTTAAGCGTCTGCCTTCGGCTCAGGTCATGATCCGGGGGTCCTGGGATAGAGCCCAGCATAAGGCTTCCTGCTCCATGGGAGGCCTGCTTCTCCCTCTCCCACTCCCCCTGTTTGTGTTCCCTCTCTCGCTGAGTCTCTGTCAAATAAAATCTTAAAAACAAAACAAAACAATGGTCTTGTGGGAATTAATCTGACTGTGGCTTAACACCCTGCTCTACACAACAGGTGCACAAACAACCATCTCATGGAGTTGTGGGGAGTCTGTAAGATGACACGATGAGAATGCCTGGCGGAAATGTTCAATAGATTAATAATTTACATTTACATTTAAGGATTCAGACCATGGCTTTTTGATGAACTGCAAACTGACTTTAGCCTACATCCATGATTTTCATAGACTCACTGGAAGAGTTTAAATATCTTGTTGGGCCCCACCCCCCGGAGTTTGATTCAGTAGCTCTGAGGTGGACTGGAGAAGTTGCATTTCTGGCAAGTTTTCAGGTGATGCTGATACTGATGGTCTGGAGAGCACATCTTGGGAACCAGTGTGCTAAAAACAAGCCTTCTGTGTACCCCCAGGACCTCAGGGAAATAGCCAGCTGGTTGTCAGAGCCCTGCATAATCTCATCCCATTGTCATTCCTACCCAGCTCATCTCCTTTCTCCCCTATAGAGCGGTGTAGTCTACAGCCCATTCTCAAGGCAGGACTTGAATATCCTTGATCAGGCTTGTTCTCTCCTCCAAACTGTGTCCATGTAGTAACACCCTTTGGAACACTACTCCCTACTTTGTCACTGGCTGACCACTTCCCTCACGGGGGTCTTGTCTGTAATATAGGACCAGTCCCATCCCTCCCCTGAACACACGAGGCCGTGACTGCTTCCCACTGAATCACACGCTCCATGAGGGCAAAGGCCTAGAGCTTTCTCCATCACTATGGTTCCCAGTTCTGTCCAACACATCACAGAAAAGATGTTCGATGTAAATGAAGAGTTGATGAGAGTCTATGCCCCACCCCGCCCCGGCCCGGTCCAGCCCCACAAGCTGTGGAGGAATGACTTCATCTGCATAAAGAAATTCACCAGCTATGTACCTGAGCCCTTCTAGATTCATGAACACAGTCAGAGAGACTTCGGGGTCTTCATGGCTCTCCCCCCCGCTCAAGGAACTCAGCCCTACGGGGAGGGAGAGCAGGGGGTTCCTCAGTTAGATCTTGATATTCAAGACACACCTGGCACCAGCCTTTACACCAGCATAAGACTGCCAACCACCCATATGTCCAGATATGTTTTTTAATTTTAATAATATTAAATCTAATAATATTAGATTTTAATAATATATATAAGGGGGGCGCCTTGACTGATATAATATATATGAAATAATATATGGGGGGCGCCTGAGTGGCTCAGTAGGTTAAAAGCCTCTGCCTTCGGCTCAGGTCATGATCTCAGGGTCCTGGGATCGAGCCCCATGTTGGGCTCCCCACTCAGTGGGGGGTCTGCTTCTCCCTCTCCCTCTGACCTCCCCGCCCCCACTCATGCTCTTGCACTCTCTCTCAAATGAATAAATTTTAAAAATCTATTTAAAAAGTTGTATATCTATATATGTCTTATATAATATTAAAAAAGCCAGGTTCAGAAAAGAGGATAATAATCATTAGTCAACAATTTATTGAGTACCAGACATTGGTCCAAGAGTTTTACAGATATTCAGTTGCTAAATTCTCCAGCAAGTCCATGAGGTAGGTGCTGTTATCAACCCATTTTACAGATTAGCAAACTCAGGCACAGGAAGGTGAAATCACTTGCCCCAAGCCACAGAGCTTCAGAGTGACAGTTCAGGCTTATACCCAGGGACTTTGCCTCTAGAGTCTGTGATTGTAGCCACCTTGCCATACTTGATAGCACTCGAGCAGAGTGAAGGAAAAAGTAAATGACACACATAGGCACATACACATTGCCGATATTTACCTGGAAAACCTGCAAAATCAGTCAACACAGCCTGAGTGCTAGAGAAAGACTGACTTTCCACTGTACACTCTTGTACCTTTTGAATTTTCAGCCTGCACTTTTATTCTCCCCCTGTCCTGAATTAAACAGGGCCTGGTTTCTTTTTCTCGGGGACTCAGGAAGAAGCAGTGCGGAGCAGAAGCCAGATCACACAGGCACCTCCTGCAAGGTGAGAAGGTGATATCTCCCCCAGGCAGCTGCTGACTTGAGCAGCGAGGTCGACCATGAGGAACCAGGAAGGCTGGGAGGCTGACAAAGAGTTAGACAGCAGCTGTTTCTGAGCCCTCATGGGACAAGGTGGCCAAATAAAACTGCTCAGATCCCAGGTCTGCACCTCCTGTGTGACCTTGGGCAAGCTATTTAACCTCTTGGGTCTTTCCTCAACTGTAAAATATAGAAAACGTACCTGATAGAGTTGCTGAGATGGTTAAATAAATTACATAACGAGAGCCTGGAACAGTGCCTGGTGTGTAGTAAATTCTATGTAAGTGTTTTCTTATCACTGTTCTTAAAACAATCTTGGGTGACTTTTTAGCATGATTTGACAATGGTGAATTCTCCTTAAAATTCTCTCACCTCTTACCGATTCTACTACCCTCTCGGTTTTCCTACTCCTCTATGGAACTCCTTTTCTGTCACCTTCGTAAGCTCTTCTCTCTGGTCTGAGGACAGCGGTTGAAAGGTCACTGCTTGCCATACGGAGCCTTTATGTTAACTAGAAAAAAAAGTCCCTTTGGGTCATTTTCAGCCTTGAACTTCAGCCCTTATTTGTTTCCACCCTGCCAATCAGACATCCCCTATGTCATTCCCGACCTGCATAACTGTACATGATGACCCTGACTGCTTAATCAATGTCCGCCCATTCTCCCCCTCTTGCCTTTCTAATAGAAGTCCAGTTTTGTTCACACATTCACCAGCCAAACCAAACCAAAATATCAGTCTCAGCCTCAATTCCAGGGGGCAGGGGGAATCCTGAGGGATCCAAGTTAATCATGGTGGCTCCATCATGATGGCCAAGGATTGGTTCAGGATGAGCATGTGAGCCAATTTTGGCCAATGAGATGGAGGAGGAAGTCTCTGCAGAGAGGCTATAGGGGAAAAGTTTCCTTGCTTCCAAAGGGACAATATGGCAAGAGATGCCCCTCTCTTCTTGCACTAAAAATGATCATGTCTGGTAGTGATGCCTGGACCTATGGCAGTCACTCTGGGGCCATGAGGAGAGCTCATGAGGAGCCAAGCCTTCAGCTGAAGGTGGTGGCAGAATAAAGAGATTGGGAACCTCAGGACACAAGACCCTCCTGGAGCTGTGGACTGTCTCAAGACCAGAGCTCTCCCCAACTCTGGTGACAGGCAATACACAGTATACAATTTACAACTGTAAAGATACAATTATCTAATTGTTTTAGCCAGCACCAATCAGGATCTTGTTACTTGCAGCCCAAGTCTTTCCTTATTTTTTTTCAATGTTTTAAGTTTTTATTTAAATTTTTATTTAAATTCTAGTCAGTAAACATCTAGTATAATATTAGTTTCAGGAGAATTTAGTGATTCATCACTTCATAGAACACCCAGTGCTCCTCACAACAAGTGTTTCCTTACTGATATAGAAGTATCCTAAAGCTGGCTGCTCAAGGCTGGTCTTCTCTCCTCCCCCAACCCAGGGCTGCCACACCTACCCTCCCGGCCTCGGTTCCCCCATCTGTCTCTAGCCTCAACCACACCCTGAGACCTTCTGATGCCTTCCTCTGGATGTCCCTTTAGCCCCTTAAACCCACCATGTTCCAAACAAGCCTCAGTGTCTCCCCTCAAACATGTTCTTTCCTCCCAGGTCCCTATCTCAGGGGCAGCCAACCATCCTTGTGCCTTTCCCCAGCCTTGTCTCACCCAGGACTGTCAGGCCTGCACAGGGCCTGCCCACTTGGCCTCCTGAGTGTGACCTCCACTGCCCCTCTTCCCTTCCCTCAGCCCTGCCCACCCCCATTGTCTCCTGCTCTGTTCATGCGCCAGCCTCCCCTGTGCACCCAGCCTCAGTCTCCCCCTCTGGTCTACCTCCACACAGCAGCTAAAGCCCAAACCTGACCACAGCCCCCTCCTGCTCAAAATCCTTCCATGGCTCTCTAGTGCCTTCAAGAAAGAGGCCAAGTTCCCAAACTGTCATTTAAGGACACCTAAGATGCACTCATGTCCACTGCTCCTCCCTCCTTTCCCCCTCCCCCCATATTCTGGTCACAATAAACCACTTGCCAGAAGCTGACATTGACAGGCTTTCCTACCTCCAGGCACACACAGTTCCTTCTGCCCGGAGTGCCTCCCGTGCCCTTTCTTCCTGAATGTTATCCAGGCCCTCCTCAAATGCCCATCCCTTCTGTAACTTCCACCAGGCTTGGTAGAGGGAATGGTTCCGTAGACAGACCCGTGGCAGCAAGTGCTCTTACTGACGTACCATCTGGGAAGGAGGCAAATCTCCGGGGAGTACGCAAAAAACCAGTCACCTCCTAGCTCTGCGTCTGAGACCCTGTGCCTCAGTTTCCTCACCTGCCGAAAAGGGTGAGGATGTTATCTTCCTCGTATGTAAAGTACCCGGAACAGGGCCTGGCCAAAGAAAGCAGCACAGAATACCACGGCCGGCTCTGTGACATCCTCTTGGAAGTAATTACTGTTACTGTGGCCATTTCACAGATGCCAAAACTCAGAATCATGGAGGTGAAGTGACTGCCTGAGGACAGAGGCAGGACGCAGCCGAGCTGGGAGCTGAGCCCAAGCAGGCTGGCTCCAGAGGCCGGTGGACCTTATGCAGTTAGCTTCGTAAGTGGGGACAGCTGTTACAGTGGGGTGCCGGTTTGGAGCAGGGCCGTCCATGCCGTCGGGATCCAGGCTGGGCCCTGTCTCAGCTTTCTGCCTGCCGGGCTGCCGAGGAGGGTTCTGTCCCACAGGCCTACACCCGGGCTCCTCCATGTGGATCTTACTCCCTAGAGTTACTTGAGAAAAACAAGTCAGGTCCACCTTCTTCCACTGAATTGTTATCCCTTCTTCCAGGAAGCCCTCCCTGACCTTGCAGGCTGGACTGGGCCCAGTCCCCGCGCTTCCTCCCCCTCAGCCCCGCCCCCTCTGCCTGTGCTTTCTCGAACACACCGCTGACTTCTCTGCCTCCTCCCCTGAAGTCCTGCCTATCCTGGGCAGCCGCTGTGTGGGCACAGGTCTGGCTTCCTCGCTGGACCGGGAGCCCATGAGAGCTGGGCTCAGAGCCACCTCAACTGCTCCTGTGTCCCTCACGCAGCTCAGCCTGGGGCCTGCGCAAAGGAGGGAGCTCTAGATGAGTGAGTATATTCTTTCCATTTGACCGATGAGATCAAAGCCCAGATAGGGGCAGCCACTTGCCCAAAGTATAGTGACCAATCAGGTGCCGGAAATGAGGTCTGAGCCCAGAACCTGCTAGAATGGGCTGGTGAAGAGTGGCTGAGGGAGAGGCAGATGGAGTCAGTGAAAGAATGAGACACAAAGAGAGTGAGAGGGAGAGCCAGAGAGCCCAGGGTAGGGGGAGTGAGTGAAGGGGCGGGGTGGGGGGGGAGGTTCTCGGGGAAACAGGGCCGTGGCGGTGCCCCGGGGAGCCTGGAACGGGTACAGCAAAGGATGGACAGCGGGCAGCCATGCCTCGCAAACCCCGAAAACATAGGCCTGAGCTCAAGGACGGTCCAGTAGAGCAGCTCCAGTCACGGGGGCCCCTGAGCCGCGGGCCCGGTCCTGCCAGCCTCGGGGCGCCCGCCCCGGCTACCTCGGGATGGAGGCGTAGTCAGGGTGGGTGTCGGTAGCAAGCTGCTGGTGCGGTTCTGGCTGGGGGCCCACGATGCCCACCCGATCCTCCTCAGCCTCGCTCAAGCTGGCAGGACACGGACTGGGCAGCAGGATGAGCTCCGTGAGGCCGTGAAGGTCCGACACGCGGCGGAAACTCTGCAGCAGAAGCATCATGACGACCAGGCCCAGGAAGAGGTAGACTGCGGAGAGGGTGGAGGGGCGATGGGTGGGCTCAGACCCGAAGGGCAGGGATCCCCCCCCCATCCTGGAGACCCTCCCAGGGAAGGCTGTGCACCCCCCCACCATTGGTCCCCAGCCGGCCACCCCGCTCACCTGTGACCAGCACCTTGTAGAGGGCCCGGTAGGGCTGGCCGGGGGCCTCTCCGGGCACATAGTCGCCCAGGCCGATGGTGGACAGGGAGATGAAGCAGAAGTAGAAGGCATCCAGGAAGCTCCAGGCCTCCTCCAGGCGGGCAAAGACGGCCGCCGGCACCAGGAAGCAGACGGTCACGACGCCGCCTAGCAGCGCCACCAGGTGCCAGCGGGCCGCGCGCCGGAGGTCCCAGCCCCAGCGCGTGGTCAGCCAGGAGAGGGGCGCACGGGTCAGCAGCAGCGACAGGCGCTGGGCCGAGGACGTCAGCAGCAGCATGGTGGCCGGCACACCCAGGAGCGCGAAGGCAATGGAAAAGGCCTTGCCCGCGTCCGTCAGCGGCGTTGTGTACCCGTAGCCTGGGGGAGCAAGGGGAAATGCTGCGTTCGCCGGGCGTCTCCACGGGGGCCGGGGGGGGCGGTCTGTGGCCACCCTAAACGACACTTCTATTCACCCTGGAAGCTGCCCCTCCCACAGCCTCTCGTCTCCAGCATTGGCACCACCGCCCCCCACTGCTCAGGCCTTGAGCCTTGTCATCCTGACTCTCAAGCCCGCTTCCACCTGCCAGAGAATCCTGCTGTCCAACTCCATGCGGATCCTAAACCTGCTCGCTTCATCCCACCCCAGCGCCACGGCCCACCCTGGGCCTAGCTAAGGCAGCAGCCTCCTCCCTCCCTGGTCTCCCTTCTCCCCAACCCCCTGCCCTTGCCCTGACTCTGGCCCCTGTCAACCCCCCCTCCCCCACCCCCTACCTCACCCCCCCCACACACAGCCAGAGGGACCCTGTGAACACCTGAGTAAGGTCATAATCCTCCCACACTTCGAGCCCCTCTGTGGCTCCATCCCATTCAAGTGGAAGGACAAAGTCCTCATCATGACCCACAAGGCCCCGAGTGGCACGCTCCTACGTCAGGGCCTTTGCACGGTGCACGGACTGTGCCTTCACCCCTGGAAAGCTCTCCCGCCAGGGCTGGTTCCCTCCCTTCCTCCCTTCAGGTTTTTACCCAAATGTTTTTCAGTAGGGACTTTCCTCACCCCCTTATTAAATTGTTACACCCTCTGACCAAACTGTCTTTTTTTTTTTTTTTTTTTTGGTTTGTTTTCATAGCGCTTCAACCTTCTGGTAAACCATGTGGCTTTGCTTATTTGGTTAGCATCCCTCTCCTGACTAGGGCGCAGCTGCAGGAGGGGAGAGGCTTCTATCTGTTTGGTTCACTGACAGAGCCCCGGGATCTGGCCCAGAGCGGGCCCTCCATCAACAGTCAAAATAATGAATGAAGGGTGCAGGTTCTACTCCAAGCTCAGAGCCTCCATGTCCCTTTCTCTAAAATGGCTGTGATGAGCCCCAATGGGCTCCTGGCGGACTGCAGAAACGCAGGGAAGGTCAGTGTGAGTGTGGGCGCTGCAAACAGAAAGAGGGTGTTGGGGACACTGGCCCGTTTTGGCAATGTGTAATTTAAAATCTCTCTCTCGGGGTGCCTGGGTAGCTCAATGGGTTAAAGCCTCTGCCTTCGGCTCAGGTCATGACCTCAGGGTCCTGGGATCAAGCCCAGCATCGGGCTCCCTGTTCAGCGGGGAGCCTGCTTCCTCCTCTCTCTCTCTGCCTGCCTCTCTGCCTGCTTGTGATCTCTCTCTCTCTCTGTGTCAAATAAATAAATAAAATCTTTTTAAAAATAAATAAATAGGGCGCCTGGGTGGCTCAGAGGGTTAAAGCCTCCACCTTTGGCTCAGGTCATAATCTCAGGATCCTGGGATCGAGGCCGGCATCGGGCTCTCTGCTCAGCAGGGAGCCTGCTTCCTCCTCTCTCTCTGCCTGCTTGTGATCTCTCTCTGTCAAATAAATAAATAAAATCTTTAAAAATAAATAAATAAATAAAATTTTAAAGATTAAATAATAAATAAATAATAAAATAAAATCTCTCTCTTTTTTTTCCCCCCACAAATAAATAAAACCAAAGGGTCAGAGATATGACTGTGGCAGTAAGGGCCCTGGTTTATGTTGACAGTAAAATGTCGTGCCAAGGGACTCCTGGGTGGCTCAGTTGGTTAAGCGGCTGCCTTAAGCTCAGGTCATGATCTCTGGGCCCAGGGATCGAGTCCCCTCCTTGCTCAGCGGGGAGCCTGCTTCTCCCTCTGCCTGCTACTCCCCCCTGCTTGTGCTCTCTCTCTCTCTCAATCTCTCTCTGACAAATAAATAAAACAAAATCTTTTCAAAAAAATGTTGGGCGCCTGGGTGGCTCAGTGGGTTAAAGCCTCTGCTTTCGGCTCAGGTCATGATCTCAGGGTCCTGGGATCGAGGCCCGCATAGGGCTCTCTGCTCAGCGGGGAGCCTGCTTCCTCCTCTCTTTGCCTGCCTCTCTGCCTCCTTGTGATCTCTCTCCCTCTGTGAAATAAATAAATAAAATCTTAAAAAAAAAAAATGTTGCGCCAAAATGACCATGGGTTCAGCCCTGTGATCAATAAGAAAATGTGGAAACTGCACACACGAGAGGGCATTCACCTGTCCTTTCTCAAAGAACCAGAAGCCAGGGCTTGAAGAGATATCACAACAGCCAAAACACGAAGCCACCAAGGGCCCATCGACAGATGACTGGTAAACAAAAGGCGGGATATACACATAATGGGATATTATTTAGCCGGAAAAAGCAAATTCTGACAAGTGCTACAGCAGGATGAGACCCGAGGGCATGACGCTCCGTGAAATGTGAAACGAGCTAGTCACAAAAAGACAAATGCTGTATGATTGCACCTATCCGAGGCACTTAGAGCAGACGAGTTCATAGAAATAGAAACAAATAGAAAGTAGAATGGTGGTCATCAGGGGCTGCGGAGTGCGGGGAATGGGAAGATACTCTTTGATGGGTGTAGTTTCAGGTCTTTCTCTCTCTCTCTCTCTTTTCTTAAAGAGACAGAACGTGCACGTGACCTGGGCAGGGAGGGGCAGAGGGAGACAGAGAATCCCATGCAGACTCTGTACCCAGGGCAGAGCCGGACGTAGGGCTCGATCTCATGACCCTGAGATTGGACCTGAGCCGAGTACCACCAACCGGGCTCGTGAACAAGCCTTCCCTCAAGGACAACTGCAGTAACCCTCCCTGGCTGGGACAGGGCCTAGCACCAAGCGAGGGCATGGGAAGAGTTAGCGTGACTGCAATGCTCACTTCCCCTCTCCCAGTTCCCAGTTCCAGGGGGGCTGACCCCTCCAGCAGGCCTCAGCTACAGAGAGCTGCCTGGGCGGATCCAGGCCCCAGGTCTTCCTCAGAAGACGCAGGCCTGTGACAGAACCAGGGACGCTGTGGGAGAGGTCCCTCTGAATCACGTCAGGTTTTCTGCTTCTCTCAGTACACTCAGGGCTCCGGCTTCATGGACAATAATGACAACCCAGGCTCAGTAAACCTGTAATTACCAGCACTTCCCGCCGACAAGGACTCCCTCCTTGACCAACCGCCAGTCGGGTTCCTCTGGGCTCTCTCTTGACTTGGCCCAGTTTAAGCAGTGATCCTGAGCCACTTTAGTAAGAATCTCCCCTCCCCTCCGTGTCACCTCTCAGTCATTTTCCAACCACTGACCCCTCATGCCACCCTTGGCTCTAACTCTCCAGCTGCCTTCACTATATTTGGAGTTGAGGTCGGTCTCTCTCCCCTACAGCGAAAACCTGCCATTTTTAACAAGTGTCAGAATAAACTTCTTCCACACTACACACGCGCATCACCCTTCCTGCAAGCCGATGAAGCCTCATGTGGTGTGTTGGTTAAAAGCATGGGACTCTGAGGCCTCATGGCGTGGGTTCAACTCTCCACACTACACCTCCCTAGCTGTGTGGTCTTGGACAAACTGTCTAATCTCTCTAGGCTTCGGTGTCTATCGCTGAAAAAACAGGGCTGCAAATGGTACCTGCCTCAAGGCTGTGTGCTGACAGAGACAGAGGCTGTCCGCGCTAAGTCCTCTACAGCTTTTATGATCACTGTGATGTGGGGACGGTTATCATTTCTATTTCAGAGATGAGGAGCAACAGCTGTGCGGAAAGCCAAACCCAGGATGTGCCTGCTTCGAGTTTGGCTTCTGCACCTGTCCTGGCTGGGACAACTTCTCAGAAGCCAGGATCTGGGAGGAGGCAGAGGAAGGTGCTGATGGGACCCCGTGGAGCCTGGGAGCAGGTCTGGCAGGCCCAGCCAGCTGGGTAGAACAAAGTCTGAGAAAAACACCCAGCCCTGCTGCCTGTGGTCCCGGTTTGCTGTGAGGTACGAGGGGCTCAAAGCCAGTGGCCCCCTGCTGCTTCCGGCAGGAGGCGGAGTTAAGAGCCTGGGCCTGAACCAGCCTCCTCCCCCAGGTCCAAATCCCCATAGAGTGAAGAGTAAGTCTGGGGGCTGCGGAAGGGCAGTGGGCTGACCCGCAGAACCCGACCACAAAGGAATTTCCCAGGTGTGGGTGCTGAAGCAGGAAGGGACTTTCAGGATAGGCCTGGGGAGAGGGGTCAGTTCCACCTGTGGAGAGGGGTGTTCAGAGAAGGGGAGTCAGTAATCTGAAATCGGAGGCCAGCATCCTGGTTCAGAATGGATCCTGGCTTGGGGCTGGGGTCCTGAGTCCCGAGGAAGGAGGGGACAGTCACCGGTGGGGGCATCTTGTGGATCACGAATGGGACTGGGAGGGGAATCCTCAGGTAAGGGGGCTTCTGAGCCCACGGATGCTTGGGGGGATGTGACAGGAGAAGACAACGCTAAAGGAATGATGGGAGGGGGCGGGTGTCCCAGGTCCTGGCTGAGACCGTGAACGGTGGAAAGAGGTCATGAGTGGGTACTGACAAGGGTTCCAGGGTGCTGAGGGCCTGGAGTATCCTTGACAGAGGGGAGAATTTCGGGTCCAAAGCCAAGGGGAGCAGCGTTGGGGTGGAGATGGCGGTCCCACTTATGGGTCTGGAGAAGACTAGAGGGATGTCGGGTCCCCAGAAGACTCTCCTTCTAGGAAATCCAGGGCGGGCAGGGGGTCCCGGGACAGGAGTAGCAGGTGCAGAGAACAGAGTCTCTCAGCTGGCATCCTGGGGGGTACGGGGTGTGAAGTGGGATTCTGATCTCAACAACAGTGTGTGTGGAAGGCGCTGGGGTCGTTCCTGACAGAAGCTCCAGGTGGTTCCGGGGCTCTTACTGAGGGGTGCCAGGGTCCAGAGAGTGGTAAGAGTCTCATCTAGGGGTTCTGAGGTGGTTCATAGAGGCCCCTACGGAGAAGTCCCTGGTTTGGAAAGTGCTAGAAGTTTTGCTGGAGCTGGTTCTGGGACTGGAGAGATGGAAGTCCTGGCCTAGCGGCTTCTGGTGGGAAAGTCAGTGGTCCTTCCTGGAGGGTGCTCTAGCTCCCCCAACGGCGGGTCCCTCTCACACGTCCACCATTGGGAGCTGCCGACCTGGAAGCCCCAGGTTCAGAGGGAATGGGGATGGTCCTATTGGGAGGAAACCCCTGCCTTGAAGGCTCCCAACACAGGGGAGATGTCAAGATGGAGGGGTCCTGTTTCTACAGTCAGAGCTACCTGCTTCGGAATATGAGGCTGAGGGGTGGTCCTTGGTCTGCAGGAGGACGGGGTGCCCTTGCTGGGGAGCGGTCTAGGTCCAGAGGGGTGGAAGTTACCCATCCGGGCCCCGGGCCTTGTCGAGGGACCCGTACGGGCAGTACAGTCTTTAGTGACGGTGCCCTGAGAGGCTGTGGAGATTCAGGGTCCTCCCTGGGGCACCAGGGTCAGGAGGAGGCTGGGGTAGGACTTCCTAAGGGGCATCCCCGGGGGACATATCTGGAGACTCAGGAGACACTGTGGACGGAATGGCGGTCTGAGCCCGGAGAGAAGGGCAGTGGTCCTTGCATGTCTGAGGTCCGGGTCCAGAGGGGGCGAGGGTTCCCGGAGGAGGGTCCCGGGTCTCCGCTGGAGGTCTCTGAAAGTAATCCTAGGCCGGGAGGGGACTAGACGGGCGCGGGTCTCCAAGAAGGTTCAGGCAGAGGAATGGGGGGTGGTCCCAAATGCTCCCTGGAAGGTACTCCGAGGGCAGCGCTGGTCCCGGAGGGAACCCGGTTGGGGGATTCCTGCTGGGAGGAAGGGGGGGATCCCACCGGTGTGCACCCTAGGTCCTCGCGGGGGTTTTCCAGGGGGATCCTAGTCCCCGAGCGGACTGGGAGCCATCCGCCGGGGTCAGTACTTCGCGATGACGCCCAGGTCCCCAGGTGGGGCGGCGCTCACGTACCCACGGTGGTGACCAGCGTGCTGGCGAAGAACAGCGCCGAGGCGAAGTCCCAGGCGGGGTCCGAGGCGTTGGCGGGTCCCGAGGCGTTGGCGAGCGCGGCGCGCCCCAGCCGTCCGGCCGCCAGCACCCGCTCCACGAAGGCGTCCAGGGCAGGGGCGGCCACGCACGGGCTGCGGCGCAGCAGCTCCTCGCGCAGCGTCTCCAGCTCGGCCCGGAGGCGAACTTCGTGCGGCCGCTCCAGCCGCGCCACCAGCAGCGCGCCCAGCACCAGGTAGACGGCGTACGCGGCCAGGGCGCCCGCCAGGAGTGCGCCCCGCCGCATGGCGCCCGCCGCGACCTGCTCTCCACCGCCCCCGCCGCCCCGCTGACGTGGCCCCCGCCTCCCGGCCGCCCGGAGCCCGGCTTCAGTTCCGGCCGTGCTCGAGGTGCGGCTGCCGGCGCCCCGAAGAGGAAGCGGGAAGAGGGGAGGGCTGGGGGTGGGAGGCCCCGCCTCCGGTAAACTGAGGCACGCCCCAGCGCCAGGTGCGGAGTGCCGGGAGGGCGGAGGCCCGCGCTCCCGGACCCAGGACACCAACAGGATGGACAGGGCGGAGGGGTTCCTCCATTCCTTCCATTCCTTCCCTCTTGTCCTCCCTAAGTTAGAGAAATCTCCACTTTTACCCTCTGGCAGAGCGAGAAGTCGCTCCCCAACTCCCCGGGGCCATCACGAAGATTGTGCACTGCATCGGGCCGCGTGGCTGAGGGGACAAGGGGACAAACTGAAATCCAGTCCTTGCTCCTTTCGCCCAGTCCTGCGTTCTGGGGTGGGGTTGCACCTGGAGCAACCTGGAGGGGCGCTTTATAATTTGCAAGGAGGGGGGCGTCTGGGTGGCTCAGGGGGTGCAGCTCAGGTAGTAATCTCACGGGCAGTGGGATCCAGCTGGGGCTGGAGTCCGCTCAGCTGGGAATCTGCTTGAAGATTCTCTCCCTCTGGACTTCCCCCTACTCACAGGCACGCACACTCTCTCTCTCTTTCTAAAATAAATAAATCTTTAAAAAAAATTCAGAGACTCTTAACTGTACAGAACAAGGCGAAGGTTGCTGGAGGGGAGGTGGGTGAAGGGATGGGGGTAAATGGGTGATGGGCCTAAAGGAGGTCGCCTGATGAAATGAGCACTGGGCGTCACTAAATTCTACCCTGAAATTAATAATAAACTATATGTTAACTAACTTGAATTCAAATAAAAATCATAGTGATAATTATTCCCAACAAGGGACACCACAAAGGCAGGTGTCCTCTGTCCCTAATGGACAGAGTGGGGATCCTTAGCTCAAATCTCTGCTCAGTGCCTACTTTGTGTCTGGCCCTTTGGTGGGGACGCAGCAGTGACCCAGACAGGTCTAGACCTAGCCCGCAGTGGCGGGGAGGGGGGAGCTCCCGGCACTTCAAGTTCTAGACTTTAGCCTTGGGGGGGGCCGGTGCTCCCAGAGTGGCAGCCAAGAGGGTCAGGGGTGTGACAAGGGAAGCACAGACAGAGTGACTGGAGCTGGGATGGGGGACACTAAAAGGACTGGGGACAGAGCCCCCAGGAACCCAGAGGAGATAACTGATCCAGCTTTGGGGGCTGAAGAGAGCTTCCTGAGGAAAGGTATGTCTGAGCTGAGACATTAGGCAGAATAGGAGTGAGCTGGGGTCTCTCTTCCTAGCAGAACCACAGTACACACCTCTATTTAGGGGGCTGGGGGTTCTTCCCTGGTCCCTGTTTTTCTCCACATACCCCAGGTGAAACTCAGCACTCTGCCAAATGGCTGTTGGAGGGCAGCCAGGAATCCCGGCCACATCAGAATGGCAGAGGAGTGGGGCTTGGGGCCCTGCCCAGACACACCCCAGCTGGTTCTAATTATGAAGCTGTGACAGTTCTAGGGGCAGAGCCCAACATGAGGCTGACAACCCACAGGAAGAGACACTTGATAATAAAAACGGTAACGGCAGCTGCCAGTGATCACAGGCTTACAATATGTCAGGCCCTGTGGACACAGTGGCCTTGCGGTGAATCCTCAACCTCTCCTATATCATTCCCATTAAACAGATGAGAGCATTTAGGCTGGAAAAGGGTCCAGTCGCAGAACTGGTAAGGGGTAAAGATGAGGCCCGGTGGAAGCCAAAACGCTTCCTTTATTAATACTGTAAATATCACAAAATATTGATGTAAGAACTTAGGGAGAGCTGCGGATGAAAAAAATTGGTGGTGGAGCGGAAGGCGGGGGCGGATGCTAAGCCAGGGGTGCAGAGGAGGAATGAGGGTACCTCAGTCACGAAAGAAGGACCGCGCCTGAGCCAGGATTCATAACTGAGAGGCCAGAACAGTCCTCGAGGTCCCTAGAGAAGATAACAGCTCCGAGGCGGAAAGGGAAAGCCACAGTGACAGGGTCACTTGCTGACATCCTTCCGGAGCGCTATCACTGCCCAGAAGTGGCTTCTACCGTTACTTTTGCCTGAGATAGACGGAGGGGACTGAGGGACAGAGAGACTAAGGAAACTTCATTTTGGGGGGTTCCTCACTTGCGGGTGTGCCTCTGTGTGCTCTCTGTGGCGGGAGGTTGCAGAGTGGTTTCGGCAGACGGGGCGAGCCAGGTCGCGACGCAAGAGCATTTTTACGACACCTGATTCTTCTACCTAACTTATCGGGTGCCCTTTTCTCACTCTAAATATTCACTTTAATACCTAAGGTCTGCCGAAATAGTCTACGCGTTAGAGTCCGCACAACTCCGCTTAGCCCCCTCGAGAACACAAACGGATCTCTCCTCCCCCGCTCCGCACCCTTACCTGGCTCCCCTGGACTCTCAGCGACCCCAGTTGAGCGTCTGTCTATAGAGAACTCCATTTCCCAGCGGTCTCATCTCTCGATGCCTACACTTCCCATCATGCACGACACCGCCAGTTCTTAGGCTTGTTCTCGGCCCCGCCCTCCCGCCCCACTAGTGCTGACTCTCGCCTCCAGCCACCGGCCTCCAGTCCCCGCCTCTCACCCACTGCCAACTCGGGAAGGCCTCCGCGAGGGGCGTGGCCTCTGAGCGATCGCAACACCCATTGGCTGTCTAGTCGTCGGTGGGCCGTGGCTACGGGAGCCGGGCGGGCACATTTCGAACCGTGGCTGGGGCGGCGGCGGCTGCGGTGGCTGCGACGGTGAAGGATGCACCCGGCAGGCTTGGGGGCGGCGGGGACGCCCCGGCAGCGTAAGTGGCGTACGTGGCCGGTTGAGGAGATCGGGGCGGGGGGTTTGGGGGCACTGGCGGGGGCGTGGTGGGGCCGCCGCGGCAGTTGGCGAGAGCGCTGCAGGTCGGAGGTCACGGGGTCAGGGAGCTGGAGCTTCGGGGTGTGTACTGCGCTGGGATGCCAGGTCCGGGTAGGGGGCGCGTTGGGGTCGATCCCTCTTTTCTTTAGGAAATTCCTTTGGAAGAAAACAACTTTGGGCAGGATACTGTGTGCTGTGCAGGAGAACGGGACTTTCATTCATTTGCAGTTAGCGATCAGCCTTCTCCCCAGCCTTCGGTGGCCTCGGGCTGTCGCCCACGCTCCGCAGGACAGCGTTCAGAGCCCTTCGTGAGCTGAGAGGGCCCTGTTTACCTCTCATTTAAGATTTGAACCTGTATATCTTGTACTCTTCACCCTCTTTTCCCATCTCTGTTAATTTGTATCTCTCTTTAAGTTCCTCTTCACCTCCGCGAGCGTGCGTGCATCTCATTTCTTCATTGAGCATATCCTGCCTCGGCTCCCCTTGGGCCAGGCAGGCCCTGTGCTGGAATTTCGGTACCTGGTAGTAATCAGCCTAGCACTAGTCCTTGGTAACTTCCAACTCAGAGTTTAGCGGTGAGACAGACGCTAAACTCGGAACAAACAAGTCAGAGGGAAAATCTGGGGACTGATGAAGGCTGTAAAGGGAAAAATCCAGGATCCGATGGAGGTTCAGAGGCCTGATGTGCTCATTTCTCCCTTCAGCCATTAATAAGGTGCCTGGCTGGGCCCGTGGTGGGTGATGCTGAGGCCGCAGCCCTGGTTCCTGTCCTCAGAGAGCTACCAGTACAGAGCCTCAGTGCTATGTTGACAGGTGTGAATTGTGGGAACATGTTCCAGAGTGATAGCACTGCACGTTCCAAAGCCTGTGTGGGCTATGAACTTGGCAGAGTCAGGGCCCCGAGACTAGGTGCAGTGAGCCCCGAGAGAGGTAGCAAACGAGGGTGGTTGGCTGGGCTGGGGTCATGCCGGGCCTTGTAGGGCTGTGGATTTTATTCCCAGCACAGTACTGATCTTAGGCAGGGGACATGAAATGTTCTCTTGTGCATTTAAAAAGATCACTGTGGCTGCTGACTGGAGAGAAGGTTGGCAGAGCAAGAACGGGCAGGGGGACTTAGGAGGAGGACATTTAAGTCACGTTCAAGGGCGCCTGGGTGGCTCAGTGGGTTAAAGCCTCTGCTTTCAGCTCAGGTCATGATCTCAGCGTCCTGGGATCGAGGCCCGCGTTGGGCTCTCTGCTCAGCAGGGAGCCTGCTTCCTCCTCTCCCTGTCTTTCTGCCTGCCTCTCTGCCTACTTGTAATCTCTCTCTGTGTCAAATAAATAAATAAAATCTTTAAAAAAAAATAAGTCACGTTCAAGACCACGGAGTCTGCAAGGGGAGGGTAAACACACTGAGACATAGTGGGTGAGAACTGGCAATTAGTTGGTTGCTAGAGAGAAGGGGAATCAGGGGCTTGGACACTAGGGGAAGGGCACCCTTGGGAGCTGAATGGACCTGGGTGTGGGGCCAGGAGAGAAGTGGTGGCTGGAGAATGGCATCATCCACCCCCGCCCCCCACCCCGCCCAAGGCGCACGGTGGCTGGGAAAGCTGCAGGCAGGTGAGATTGCTGTAGGTGAGAGGCAAAGCCAGGAGTGTGGAAAACGGCCACACGTTTCAGGGAGCTGGAAAAAAAGTGCTGGGTGGAGAGGGACCAATCCGAAAACCCTCAGCTCCGTAAAGGCGGGAGTTTTGTCTTTTTGATCATTGCTGTGTCCACCATGCCTGCAGCAGAGCCTAACACGGGTGCTCAAGAGGTGTTTGTGGGGCTCAGGAAAGAGGAGGAAGTGGGTGCAGTGTCTCTGAAGCCAAGAGAGCTGGAGGTTGGCAGTGGGGACAGTGGCGTCACATGCTGCTCGAGTCAGGTGACTAATGTGGCTAATGGCCTCAGACTGGCAGTGTCGAGGGGCGTTTAGGAAGCCAGTGGGTGGCAGAACCCCAAATACTGAGAGCTGAAGGGGGGCGACAGGGAGGAAGAAAGGGCTTGCACCAAAGCTCCCAGAAGAGGGCGAGGGAAAAGGCAGGTGAGCCTTGGGGCTAAGTGGACCCGGGCCATTGCCACTGGCTTTGGGATTGGACAGACTTGGATCTGTTTTCAGACGACAGATAACTGAGAGGAAGAGTCAAGGGACTGGTAATTGACAGTAGGGGACAGGGATCGACAGAGCAGGGGCTGAGGAGCTCGTGAGCGTCACTGGGCCTTGGGCCGTGAACTGTTCCAGGGAAGAGAGAACTAAGGTGCAGACAGAGTCAGCACACAGATTATCGACTTCCTCTCTCCCATCCGACTGTAACCCTCTCACCTGCTCCCTGGGCCCACGGTTGCCTGGGACACAGGAGGAGCTCACTCAGTAACTGCTGGGCTGGCATTGCTTATGGGTTGGGAGCAGGGGCCCTGGGGCCAGAGTGCTGGTTCAAATCCGTCCTCTCCACATTCCCCTTCTCTGCCCTCATCCTTACCGTACCCGGACGAAGCACACTTCCAAGTCCTTTCCCTCCTACCCCCAGCCCCTTCCCTGTCACTGCCCCCACCCCTCCATCCCTGTTTCTCCCCTCCCACCCCCCCGTCTGTTCCCCACAGGAAGCCAGAGGGACCTTTAAAAACTTGAAGCCTGTCTCTGTTCCGTTCTGGCCCAAGGGCTTTGGGCAAGGCCTGAATCTCTTGGGGGCTGACTTTGCCTGTCTGTAAAGTGGAGGGGGCAACAGCACTGATGCACATAAATGAGTTAGTCCATGGTGTGTAGAACACAGCCCGGGATGTGGCAAGTGCTCACTTGGGGTTTAATTACCCTAACATCGAGCAGGTCTGCCTGAGCTAGAGTCCTGCCCTGTCACTTGCTCAGCCTGGCGCTGCACACAGGTCATATCCCCTGTCCTGGCCTGTCACCACCTCTGCAACGTGGGGCAGGCCCTCATTTCTCAGGGTTTCATCAGCTCCCTATTCTAGCCCTGTGTTAGGGGCTGGCGATCCAGACATGAACAAGACCAAGCTCCCCACCTTGCGGGGGCTCCCATTTGAGTGGGGAGACAGTGAACAGAATAAAGCAGCCCATGCATCAGCTAGTGTGGAGTTCTGGATATAAGTGCACCAGGGAAGGGGGATGGGGAGTGCTGTCAAGGGCCATGTGGTCAGAGACAGGGTGGTAGGGAAGACACTGCAGAGCCAAGACCTCGAGGAGGGAGGAAGCTGTACAGCAGGGAGGTGGGTGAGCATTAGGGTAGAGGGACAGCCCATGCAAAGGCCCTGAGGTGGGAGCGTGCCTGGTGTGTTTGCTGAACACTGAAGCCCACGTGGCTGGAGCCAACAAGTGAGGGGAGCGTGAAGGGAGACACTGACCGAGACCTAAAACGTTTCTAAAAGGCTTTTCTAAGGCACAGGTGGGATCCTGTGCACACTAGGCCCAGCACATAGTAGCTCTTGACGTCATCGTCACTGTGGTGATTTGGACGGAGCAGGACAGGCAGACAGAGCAGGCCCCGCCTCAGCGCCCATCTGACCTGCAAACCAGTGCTTTGCCTCAATGGGAGGAGAACACCTACGGCCTGAATGATGCTCCCCACTCTCTTCCCCTGCAGCAGCCAAGCGGAGGATCCCGGTGTCCCAGCCCAGCATGGCCGACCCCCACCAGCTCTTCGATGACACAAGTTCGGCCCAGAGCCGGAGCTACGGGGCCCAGCGGGCACCCAGCGGTCTGGGCTACCCTGCAGCCTCCGCCCCGCCCCAGGATGCCTTCCTGGCGGACCCTGTGTCCAACATGGCCATGGCCTATGGGAGCAGCCTGGCCGCCCAGGGCAAGGAGCTGGTGGATAAGAACGTGAGTGGGCTGGGCTGCTGGGGAGGTGGGGGGAAGGCAGGGGGCCATGAGGCCAGGGCTTCAGGCCTGGGCTCTGCCTCCCCCCAGATCGACCGCTTCATCCCCGTCACCAAGCTTAAGTACTACTTTGCCGTGGACACCGTGTACGTGGGCAAGAAGCTAGGGCTGCTTTTCTTCCCCTACCTGCACCAGGTCAGCACTGCACCTGCTGAGGGAACACCGTCTGAGAAGGGGGAGAGTGTGGAGGCCGGTGGGGGGGCGGGGGTAGAGGGCGAGTCAGAGGCTGGGCAGGTATGGGGCGGGTGAGTCTGCCCCAAGAGGGGGCCTGGAAGCAGCGTGGGAGGAGCCCACTCAGTGGGTCCCGCCTGCTCCCCTCACTCTCCCCGCAGGACTGGGAGGTACAGTACCAGCAAGACACCCCGGTGGCCCCCCGCTTTGACGTCAACGCTCCTGACCTCTACATTCCAGGTCTCCCCCTCCCGGTCACTGCCCCGCACCCTCTTCCCCCTGGGCGGGCACATCTAGGGCAGAGGTCTAGGTGCCTAGTGGCCCGGGATGGTCCATCTTCCTCTGACCAGTGTCTGTGTGTCTGCCTCCCACAGCTATGGCTTTCATCACTTATGTCTTGGTGGCTGGCCTGGCGCTGGGGACCCAGGATAGGTAAGGGAGGCCCGGAGTAGGCAGAGTGGGGTGAGGTTTGGGGGGCTGAGGGTCAGTCAGGAAGGTCTCTTGGATCTCCTGTCTCAGAGCAGCCCCACCGCGCTCCCAGTTGGCCCAGGACAGAGCCTTTGGGGTCACGGTCAGCGTCACCCTCACCTCCTCCCTTGCTTCCGACCCACGTGCAGCCCATCACCACACCTGTGGTGGGTAACTAACTCCATCCTCCTCCTTAGCCTCCACCACCAGATCCGGCTCCTCCTCACTGCCTAACCAGCTGCCCTGCCCACATGCCCTCTGTGACCCTGACTCCAACAGTAGCCAGGAAGATCTGGTCTGAAACCTGGGTCTGGCCCTGTCCACCTTGCTCAGAAGCTGCCCTGAGCTCTCCCGTCCCCAGATCTAGCCCTGGCTCCTTAGTCTCGCACACCACACTGCCTCCCTGCAGCCTCTCTCTGCTTCGCCATTCTAGCCCTCTTTCCATCCTCAGGGGCCTGGTGCTGCCCATCCCCACCCCAGGGCCTTTGCACATCCAGTTCTCTTTGTTCCGGAGTATGTTCCTCCCTTGCATCACCTGCTGAGCACCTGCTCACCTGCGATGTCTCCACTCTGGTGCCACTTATTTGGGGAAGCCTTCTCGCCCCCCAACTGGGTCAAGCCCCCATGTCTGGCTCATAGGCTCCAGTTCATTTCTTTTGTGGCATCGAAAACGAAATGTCATTAGAATCAGTTAATTGTGGCCCTGGGCATATGGCAGAGGCCACGATCCTTCCTCGCCAGTCAGTTCCTTATTCCTTCAGGCCTCAGCTCAGGTGTCCTCCCCTCTGGGGATGCCCTCCGACACCTTCTCCCAACTGGGTCAGGCACCTCCCCTGCCCTGTGCTTCCCTCATCCCAGCCCTGACCTCGCGGGGCTGTCACTGAGGACAGGTTTACCTTTCCTGGCTTGACATTTCCAAGAGGAGAGAGTCCAGACCCCTCTTGGTCACTGTTGAGTCTCTAGCCCCACCCAACACAGGCTGTCCCCAGATGGATGCTCTGGGAGGGTGTGAGCTGGCCGTTGGGGTGACAGCCTGGTGCCGGCAGGTTCTCCCCAGACCTCCTTGGGCTGCAGGCAAGCTCTGCGTTGGCCTGGCTGACCTTGGAGGTCCTGGCCATCCTGCTCAGTCTCTACCTGGTCACTGTCAACACTGACCTCACCACTATCGATCTGGTGGCCTTCTTGGGCTACAAATATGTTGGGTGAGTACCCCCTTCCCCGTCCCCCCTCCCGCCCCAGGCCCAAGGCCTCTTCTTCAGACCAGTCTTCCCCTCTCTTCCCAGGATGATTGGCGGGGTCCTTATGGGCCTACTCTTTGGGAAGATTGGCTATTACCTGGTGCTGGGCTGGTGCTGCGTGTCTATCTTTGTGTTCATGGTGAGCTGGGTGGGGTTCGGGGGAGGATGAGGCTTGAGGGCACAGACCCTCAGAGTCAGGCTCCCCTGGGGCATCCAAGCAGAGGATGTTAGGTGAGGAGTTGAGGGGAGAGCCCCGCTGCTGAACTGAGGAGCCTTCAAGTCCATCCCAGCCTGGGGGTCAGCAGGGCTTCCTGGAAGAGAGGGTGTCTAAGCTCGGGCTGGAAGGAAAAGAAGGAAGCCAGCGGGCCTGTTAGGGTGGGCTCTCACCCTCACTCCACTCTTCCATGGTGGGCTTTCCTGCCAGAATTTCCGTTAGGATGAAAAAGGGTCTGGTACCCTTGGAAGTAGCTTCTCTGGGTCCCAAGCAAATCCCTTCCTGCTTTGTAAAAAGGGGGGTGATGATGAATGCACCTCAGGGCCCTGGGAGGAGGCAGTGTGAGCATGTGTGAGGAGCAGAGGGTAAAAACTGGTTGTCCAAATCTCACCCTCAGAGAAACTTCGACTTAGATGTCATTACTTAAAAAGTTTAAAAAAAAAAAAAGCCTTTCCGGCCTATGTTGACCGCTGTCATTGGGCCAACATCAGCAGAGTGGCCTCCTCAGGCAGGGAATGCAGCTTCCGTCTCACTCAGCTCAGAACCTTCACATTTGCTCCCCGCCTTGGGGAGTAGCAAGTCCTCACCATCCCTTAGAGGAGATGGGAGGGGGGGACCTAGGCTCCCCACGAGCAGTGAGACCCGGTGGACGGAGAGAGGCAGTGCTTGAAGTACATGCAGACGCCCCCGTCCGGCCCGGAACTCAAGGGTGAACCCCCTCTCGCCCCAGATCCGGACGCTGCGGCTGAAGATCCTGGCGGAGGCGGCGGCCGAGGGCGTCCCGGTGCGCGGGGCCAGGAACCAGCTGCGCATGTACTTGACCATGGCCGTAGCGGCGGCGCAGCCCCTGCTCATGTACTGGCTCACCTTCCACCTGGTGCGGTGAGGGCGGCCGGCCCACGCCCCCAGCTGCGGCTCCCTGCGGCCGCCGCGCCGCCGCTGCTCCTCCGCCCGCCTGCCCGCCCGCGGGGGCTCCGGCGCCGCCCCCACCCCGAGACCCTGCCCCCAAGCCTGAGCGGCCGCTGTTCCGGAAACAATAAACCGTGATGGGCTCGGCGTGGGCAGCTTCTTTTTGGCGCGGCCGCCCGGCAGGGGGCAGACCCAGCCCCGGGAAGGGGGGCGGGGCGGGGCCGGCACCCCACTTGGCGACCAGAAGGCGACCCGAGAGCCGAGAAAAGGTTTAATGAGACTTCACCCGAACCCATCAGTGAGGAGTCTCCTTCTTCGCCTTCCCTTTCTTCTCCTCCTTCTTTTTCACCTTGGGCTTCTTGACCTTGGCCGGCGTGCTTTTGTGCCCTTCCGATGCGGCCGCGTGAGGCTGTGGGGCCGAGAGCGGAGGGGATGGAGGGGAAGAGCCAAGGTTCGGCAGGTGAGACGACTGCCCGGGGCTCTCCCCCGTCACCTGGGGCGCCTGCTCGCGGGGAGCCTCTTACCTTCGCCTCCATGTCCGAGTCGCTGGAGCTGCCGCCGCTGCTGCTGCTGGAGTCCGAGGAGCTGCGGTGACCGCGGCCCTGCTGGTTGGGAGGCAAGCCAGTGAGGCCGGGACCCCGGACGCAGCCCCGCCCCCAACTTGGAAGCCCGAGCCTCGGAGGGGCCCTGGGTTCTAATGCCTACTTCCCCCGCCCCCTTCATCCGGGGAGGGATGTGCCTGGTCCCCAGGTGACTTACCCTCGGTTTATCAGCCGCCCCCGCCTCTGACGCGCCGTGAGCTTTGGGGGGGCCGTGTTTGTGGTCTCCCCCCTGGCCCGCCCCCTGAGGCTTCTTGGAGTCTAGGGCTGTGGAGAGAAGTTAGGCGGGTTGGTGCAGGTGCTGCGCATGCGCCCCTGGAGGAGGTTGCTGGCTATTAGCCTGGCCCCCCGAGCCTCAAAGGCCCCACTTGCCAGGAGCTCACCTGCGGCTAGGTCGAACTCCATGGTGGTGAGAGGAGGTCTGCGGGGAGCGCCGCGAGTGCCCGGAGGGCAGGGGGAAGGGCCAGCCCAAGGACTTCTGAGGAGCCCCACCCAACGCGGGTCAGAGTCCTTAGCCTTGACTCATAGCCCCTCCCCAGCACCACCCAGCTCTTCTTCTGTGGGAAGTGGGGTAGGTGGACAGGTGATTGCTAAATTTCCACCTGGTGAGGCTTGGCAAGTGAGGGGGGGCTGTGGGGGCGGCTGTAGATTTCTGGGGAGAGGGCTGTATCTGTGATACGCTTCCCCCAAAAGGGTCAGATGACTGCTTTTGAAGAAATCAGAGGGTACCTCCCTGCGCCCTCTGTACCGCTGTAAGGCTAACACACTGTGTACTTACTGTGGGCCAGGCACTGTTCCAAGGGCGTCGCACACACTAGCTTGCTTCAACAACCCCTGGATGGCTGCGTGAGAAACGGTGTCCGAAGGGGTGAAGAGCGTGAACTTGGAATCAACCTTCTGAATTTGAAGACCCACCGAATCACTCAGTAGTGGGATGAGCTCAGGAAAGTCACTTTGCCTGTCTGTGCCTCAGTTTCTTCGTGTACATGGCAGCCTATGGGGTTGTTGTCATGGATTAGTTTCTAGAACTGTGCCTGGCACAGACTAAGTGCTTGTAAGATAATGTACTGGCTTTTTTTTAAGATTTTTATTTATTTGACAGATCACAAGTAAGCAGAGAGGCAGGCAGAGAGAGAGGGGGAAGCAGGCCCTTTGCTGAGCAGAGAGCCCGATGCGGGACTCGATCCCAGGACCCTGAGATCATGACCTGAGCCGAAAGCAGAGGCTTAACCCACTGAACCACCCAGGCGCCCCTGTACTGGCTTTTTAAATTAGAAGATATGTATTAATTACTATCCCTATTTTACAGATGAGAACACTGATGGACCAAACAAGATGAGGAGGGGCCAATGTAGTATGAATGGCTAGAGCTGGGATTCGCACGCAGACGGTGTGGCCCAAGTCCAAGGCCCTGGCCCCCGTGGCTCTCCCTGGAGGGCGGTCAGGGGAAGGGGCTCCCCACGCTGGTCTGGGCCAGTCAGGCTGCTGGGGCCGGTGGGGGGTAGAGGGCGCCTGAGCCATCCCCTCTGTCTCCCCACCCCTTGCTGTGAGGCCAGCCCTGCCACCAGCAGCTAGGCTGCCACACTGGCAGGAGCAGGCAAGCAGGAGTGACAGCCAGCCTGGGGATGATGATGAACCCCTGCACTCAGGTCTCTGCTCCAAAGCACATTCTTCAGAGGCCTGCCCCGACTGCTGGCGCCACACGGCCCGTCACTTCAACCTCTTTCCCCCACTTGATGACCAGCTCAGCCCTTAAAAGGCAATAAATAAGTTATCTTTATCGTGAATTCCTTCAGCATATATTTGCTGAGTACCTACTATGTGCCTGGCACAGCTCGGGTGCTGGGGATACAGAGGTTAACAAAACCAGCAAAAACCCCTGCCTCGAGGGACTTGACGTTCTAGTGGGGGAAACAAGGTGTGAAATGTACAGAATATTAGAAGACAACTGGAAATGAAGATTTCCATGAGTTGGTAAGTGGATATACAAAATGTGTATAACAGGACACTACTCCACCATAGAAAGGAATGCATTGACATGTACTGCATCATGCATGAACCTCAGAAATGTCCGCTCAGTGCAAGCGGCCAGACCCCAGAGGACTACATACTGTAGGCCAGTGTTTATATCAAGTGTTCAGAGGATTATTGAGGCAGCAGGTCAGGGGGTGCTGGGAGCTGCATGGGGAATGGGGATTAACTGTAATTCAGCATGAGAGCTAACTGTGAGAGATAAAAACACGTTCAAAAGCTGATTTATGGTAGTAATTGCGCCACTTGGTAAAAATTATTAAAAACCGGGGCGCCTGGGTGGTGCAGTTAAGTGCCCCACTCTTGGTTTCAGCTCAGGTCATGATCTGTGTGTGTGGTGGGATGAGCCCTGTGTTGGGCTCTGCACTCAGCAAGGAATCTGCGGAAGATTCTCTCTTCCTCTCCCTTTGCCCCTCCCCCCAACCTCTCTAAAAATCTTTTAAAAAATTATTAGAAACCCTTGAAGTGCACATTTGAAATGGGGGGGGTGTTATGTAACTTACACCTCAATAAAAACTGATTTTAATATGTGCTCAGAAATACAGCAAGAAAGGGAGCTAGTTAACAACTACATGGTGTGTTGGTGAGAGATTGGATTTAAGTTACCAGGGAAAGCTTCACTCAAGTCTTTTTTGAATAAAGATATGAAGATGAATGGCACCTGGGTGGCTGAGTTGGCTGGGCATCTGCCTTTAGCTCTGGTTGTGATCCCAGAGTCCCAGGATCTAGCCCTAGGCTCCCTGCCTAGGTTGGGCTCCCTGCTCAGTGGGGAGTCTGCTTCTCCCTGTTCCTCTGCCGCTCTCCCCTCTTGTGCTCTCAAATAAATACAATCTTTAAAAAAGATTCTCTAAAGATATGAAGATGAGACAAACCATGCAAACACAGAGGACGTGTTCTAGTCAGTGGGAATAACAAGTGCAAAGGTCCTGAGGTAGGAATGTACCTGGGTGATGAAGAACTGCAGACCAGAGTGGCAGTGAGAATGGAGGGAAAGACATAGGAGAGGAGGAAGGATGATAGAAGTGGAGGGCTAGGGGACTTGTACATCAGGCTTTTGATCTTTACTTCAAGTAAGAGGTGGTGAATGATGATTGTGGCTTTACACACAACTGGATGCAGGGTATGAGAAAAACGTGTTTTTCCAAACAAAACGAATTCTATGAGGGTTAGGGACTTTGCTTTGCTCACCACCCAGAATGGTGTGACTCAGAATTTGGTGCTATCGTTTGGTGAACTGGTGAGGTTACCTGATGCCAGGCCCTCCTGCTAATGTAATGGCAGGCTAGAGGAAGCACAGAGTGGCTAAGAGTTTGGGTTACTGAGGTCTACTCACAAGTGAACCCTCACTCTACCTCTTACTGCCCTATGGTCAGTCAACCAGTCTGCACCGCAGTTTTGTCCTCTGTAAAATGGAAGACTTACCCCCAAGAAGTGACAGTTGTGTCTGGAGCCTGCGTGGCACAAAGGAAATGGATGCCCAGTAAAGGTGAGTTTTTATTATTCACGAACATGATCTCATATGCTTACCTGTGAACCTGGCAGAAGGATCCCATGTTCTGTATGAGGCAGTTGAGCCTCAAAAAGATGGTTTTGTGCCCAAGGACACTGGCCTAGTAGACTGCAGATCAGTAGTGGGAGACCTCCTAGACCTAAGACGAAGTAGTAGCTCCTTGCTACTTGGCTAAGACTGTGAGGAGGGTGGAAGGCCTGGGGAAGAGCACGGCCTGATCCTCCAAATTCCCCTCTACTCACTCGTGCATCATAGTTAGGATGTGGACGCTCTAAGACCAGAAAGAGCCTTAACAAGATAGCTACACTTTTTTCTCCCATAAAATCATCCACGGATCCAGGCTAACTCTGGTTGTTCTGCATCCTTCCCAGGTGTTGCCAGAACCTGAGAGGGATGCTGGCCTTCACCATCAGATTCGTGGGAAGGGAAAGGGCAAGAAGATGGCACACCAATTCCTTTGAAGTGCCACACCAGGAAGCACTTGTCCCTCTGGCCGAGTCATACGCAGTCACATCTAGTGGCAGTGGAGGCTAGGAGAATACAGCTCTGAGCTGGGCAGCTGTGTAGCTCGTGAAAACCTGGGGACCTCTTTACTGAAAGGAAGGAAAAATGGACATGGGAGCTTGTCGGTCACGACTCCCTCTTGGCGGCAGTGAATATACCCTTATTCCCTACTCTAACCCAGACGACTTACAGATGGAAGCCAGATTAAAGCTGGGAAGGTGAACCCAAATGCTCGATGAAAAGCAGGGGTGAGGGCCTAACATGAACACATCCAGCCTTCTGCTCTTCAGAAAATAGCCCCTGCCATTCAGTACTCACCTAGCACACCATCGGGCACAGGGACAGTAGCTCATGTCCCTCCCCAGGCCCAGCCTGCCCCTGACCTCTAACAGCTCTGCCCTCCTATGCCTGCTTGTTTCCCCCTTCTTTCTGCCTAACGTGACTTGGTCCTAAGGGTATAAGCAATGCCTTCTCCTCCGCAGGAAAAAGGGCCTTGTGTTCCCAACTTGCCTGCGATGCTGCCGTTCACGACTACATCAGCTCCCCCTTTCTTAGCATTTCACCAGCGGGACACTCTCTGGAGGCTCACCCCAACCCAGAAGTTTGTACTTAACCACTGCAATTTAGGAAGAGATTGCTGGATGCCAACTTCAGTGGTCAGGGAAGACAAGGTGGGGTAGGACCAAGGAGTGGGCCGCTGGGACACGGTTCTCCACAGGCATGCTGCGCTCAGGCACATCTGAGGACCGCCATGGCTCCCTGGAAAAGCAACTTGCGCAAGGTCTTTCTTCTCTTTCCTGAAGTTTACATGAACAGAGTGCCCTGGCCCTATAAACACCATAATCCCTGGACTGGGATGTTTCCTTTGAACTTAACCACATCCCAGGGGATGGAGATGTTTAAGCACACAGTATATACTCAGTTTCCTTTCCCACAAGACCAAAGTGCTGCCCTGGCCCCGGACATTCTGGAACACTAATGATCAGAACATCTTAATGGACCACCTTTTGGGATGGGCCAAGGGACCCCAGCTGGGGAAAGCCAAGCTTGGCCACCACCCAGCTGACTGTTGTGTCTGGGATTTGCTTTCACTCTATTCACAAGCTAACAAGTTAGCTGGTAACTGCTTTCAAAATCCTGGCAGAAGTCTAACTGTTTTCAAAATCCTGGCAGAAGTCGGGAGATTCTTGGGTCAGAGACAAAAGCCTCATTACCTGCAGCAAGCAGCTTGAGCATCGTGTGTTGGTTTCCTTGGCCCCGTGGGGGCAGTGGATGGTACCCTGGGAGCAGAACGTCAGCTGGGGAACCTGCCACTTGACAGTAAGCAGCCTGCAAGCCTGCTCCTTGTCCTAGAGGGAGCCATTCCCTCATCTCTCAAGGTGCTCGCTGCAGACCCAACCCTGAGAAATGGCCCAGGTAAACAGTTGTCAGGGTCACACACTCCTGGCCCACCCAGGAAGCCTTGTAGCAGCATGAGACAGACTCCCCTGGAGGCCTGTGTCTGCCAACAATCCATCCTTCCTGCCTCCTGGTAATTTTCACACGAGTATGCCACTCTGATTAATCTAACAGCCCAAGAGCAATTGTTTCTCTCATACATTTAATTAAAGCGACCTACAAACAGGACCACAGGCAGCAGCGAGTCCTGCGGATAGGCCAACCTTTTGTCCCGGGTCCTGGAGGTTTCCAGCCATGACGGAGCGGGCATACTTCAGCCAGTCAGGATGTAGTCAGAGACCAGGCTATCCCCCGTTAGGACCCACTCAAGGGACTTCAGACTGACCTGCAGTTCTTTGGTGTCATTACCAATAATTATGGGACCCCAAAGCAACCCTGCCCAACGAGGAGATGTTGTAGCTCCTTCTGTCCTATGCGCGCGTACACACAGGACACTAGGGCACAGGGCGCCCCAAGTGACGATCTGTTAAGCCTGACTTGGACCACACCTGAGGACAGTGCCGCGGATGGGTCGCAGCCTCAGCCACAATCCCTGGAGTAGGCCGGGGCTGCTCAGGCCTCCCAAGTGTGACTTTGTTATCAGCCAGCCTGGAGTAAGGCCATGCAGGTCCAGGTGCTTGTCCATGTCTAGGGTGGGGCCCACATTCAAGGAGCTGCTGCTGACGGCGCCAGGCGCTGCACAATCACCTAGGCCCAGCCACATGGCTCAGCTACGCCGCTAGGTGCAGGGCTCGGTGGACCAGGTGACTGGCAGGTCATGGTGCTGGCTCCAGAGGACGGAGCACTGGTTGCACCGTCTACTGTCCTGGATCTGCAGGGTCCCAACAGGTAGGGCTACACCTCTTCTATCACCTATTCACCCCCAGAACTTTTGCTTGGAAGGGGCAAGTGTGAACGTAGCTGGTGTGTTTACAGAGTTCCGCACCACGTGGACCCCTGCAGGGAGACTCAGCATTCAACGACCAAGTGGTCAGTCACTGCCTTCGTGATGTAGGACCAGTCAGTCCGAGGAAGAATCCAGGCAGACTCTTCCAAATTACCTTTCAGTCCCTGAGGTCCCCCTCTGGTCCGCCGGCCACCCAGAAGGTGCACCAATCAGGTGGGCCTGGGCTTGATGCTGGAGGGGAGAAAGATGCTTCATATATAGGAATGAGGAAAGTATCCCAAATTTTCAAAATAGCTTATAAAGCTCCCAACCCCTTTGACCTGATCTTTACCTGGGAGATGGCCTAGAAACCACCCCTTTCTAGGGACAGCCACTGTCCGCGAACAAACTCCTTACTCAAGTGTATGGAGCAGGAGGGGACAGTGACCAGTCTTTGTTGAGGTGATTTTTTAAAAATCCATCCTACCTCTTGGTGCTATCAGCAGCCTGAGAATGACAAAGGCTATGAAATGGCCACTGAATACCTTGGCTACTGGCCCACTGTTGGACAGTCTTTCCAACAAGAGCACCACTGTTAGCCTGTAAATGGTCCAGAAAGTCCCAAACAGGCAGTTTAGTTTCAAGGACCACAGTGGCGTGGCAGGAGTTGGCTGCCCAGACTGGACAGTAGCCCCACAGCCTGAAAAAGCACGGTGGTGAGATGCCACTGGCTGGCCAAGCGGGGGCCACAGGTCCGTCGCAGTCCATTGGCCAGGAGCGAGGGGACCACAAGGCCTCCCATCCCATGAGACGAATGGGACATGTGTTGGCAGAAGTGAGTCAGCATGACAACTTCTGCATGGGAAACACGACGGACACTGCATGAAAAACCTAAAGTTCAACTGGTCTTGATGCTGTGAAGAGAATTCACTGGATCTTCCTACTGCAGAATTACTTTAAAGTGATTCCCAACAGTTTCTTCCAAAATCCAAATACGGGGGTGCCTGGCTGACTCAAGCCAGAGGTGCATGTGACTCTTGATTTTGGGGCTGTGAGATTGAGCCCCACATTGGATATAGAGATTATTTAATAAAATCTTTAAAAATAAATAGGGGACGCCTGGGCACCTGGGTGGCTCAGTGGGTTAAAGGCTCTGCTTTCGGCTCAGGTCATGATCTCAGGGTCCTGGGATCGAGGCCCGCGTCGGGCTCCCTGCTCGGCAGGGAGCCTGCTTCCTCCTCTCTCTCTGCCTGACTCTCTGCCTACTTGTGATCTGATCACTCTCCCTCTGTGTCAAATAAATAAATAAAATATTATAAATAAATAAATAAATAGGGGACGNGTGTCAAATAAATAAATAAAATATTATAAATAAATAAATAAATAAATAAATAAATAAATAAATAAATAGGGGACACCTGGGTGGCTCAGTCGTTGGGTGTCTGCCTGTGACTCAGGTCATGATCCCGGGGTCCTGGGATAGAGCCCCACATCAGGCTTCCTGCTCAGTGAGGAGTCTACTTCTCCAATTCCCTCTGCCCCTGCCTTGTGCTCTCGATCTGCTCTAATATATAAAATCTTTAAAACATAAAAGTAAGGGCGCCTGGGTGGCTCAGTGGGTTAAAGCCTCTGCTTTCGGCCCAGGTCATGATCTCAGGGTCCTGGGATCGAGGCCCACATCGGGCTCCCTGCTCAGCAGGGAGCCTGCTTCCCCCTCTCTCTCTCTGCCTGCCTCTCTGCCTCCTTGTGATCTCTCTCCCGCTGTGAAATAAATAAATAAAATCTTTAAAAAAAAAAACATAAAAATAAAATCCACTTTTTATCTTTCACACGACTAAGTTATGGAGAGACAAAGTCTTGCTTGAGTAGGTGGAAAAAGGCCCCCTGCTCAGCCAGAGGCATCACTGGGCTCGAAGTCCCCTGTAGGAAGCTTGAGGGTGGCTCATGGGGTGGCAGGATGGGTGTAGAGGAGAGCTGCCAGCTACCAAGGAGGAATAAGGAAACAGGCAGGAAGGCAGAGGTGGACACCAGCCCTCTGAAAGAGGCTTGCTGAGCACTTCCCTTGGGCCACCTAACGCCTATGACCTCACGTAACCCTCACACCAACCCGGAGTACCGGTGAGGAAACTGGGGTTTCAAAGGAGCTGAGTGACCTGCTCACTGCTGCACACCTGGAATGGTGGGTGGAGTCTCTTTCCAGTGCCTCCTTCCCTGGACCACAGGCTCTCCCAGAGTTGGGTGCCGATCTATCTGGGATATGGAAGGCAGGTTTCATCTGCTTGCCAACATCTCTGAGGCTAGACTGCCAGGCTGCCTAGAAGGTTTGGCAGGAACAGGGCCAGAATCCCCGAGCAACATTTCCACAAATGAGGAAGGCTGCAAAGGAGGACATGAGGTTATCTGCCCAACTTGCCTCTGGAATAGAGGTCTAAGCCCTATGGGGTGCAAGTCCCTCCCCCAGTGCACAGAATGTGAGGTTTCTGGCCTGAGGGGATTTCCAGGAAGGGTGAAGGGAAAGAGGCCTTGCCCAGTTTCCTGAATCACCTGTCCAATTGGAAGCGCCAGGCTGCCTGCCTGACCCCATGGGATCCCCCAACGCTGCTCACGTTCAGGACTACAGACGACAGGGAGAAGAAAGGAAGAGCCCCCAGAGTTTATAGACAGGAAGGGAATACCCAGAGGTGGCCAGCAGAACTGGAGCCAAGCCTGGAGGCCGAATTCAGCCAGGTGGTACCCTGTCCTCATTTCACTGCAGAAGCATGTGGGAGACCTGAGAAAGACTACAGAGCCGAGGGGCAAGATGAAAATCATGGATGCCAAAATGATTTTGGTTAAAGCCCCTCCCGTCTCAGGAAGGTCTTGGTCTTCCTCTGGCCAGGATGCACCCTCACTCCAGTCCTCTGTGCCCTCACAGGCAGTGTTCAAGGTGTGGATTATTCTACAGTGGGTCATTATTTTAAAAACAACAAAACAAAGAAAAACAAAAACCAACTGAGTGGGTATGGCTAGAATTTTTCCAAAAGTGACCTAGAAGGGAATGCCAGAGATTACCGCAGGTGGTAAAGCTGTGTTAGTTGGTGAAACTTTATGGGCACTCAGTGGCAATGTAAGATGTATTTCATTCAAAAAGATTTGAAAGATGAGATTTTTTTAAGGAGTCCATTTCTATAATGGGACATCTTACAGAGTGTTCTGTGTTAATTTTGGTAGAGTTTAAATCAGCAATCCTATAAAGAAAAAAAGCACTTGCTGAAATTTATTTTAAAAGGGAAGGCCCATTTTATTAAACTTGTACATTTTCTTCTCTTCCTTCCAGAATCCTAATTAAAAAAAAAAAAGCCTTTTGTTTCTGTTTACTAAAAACAAAAACAAACAAACAAGTAACACCACCAAAAACACACAAATCAAGCAAAGGAAAACTAGTAAGACATTACTTCTGTGACGAGAAAAGGACACTACAGGATTCAATGTAAGCCAAGAAAACTAAGACCTGGAACAAAGAACTAAACTGAAGAGCAGCCGACTGATCGGGGGCCAGACCACTTGCAGTGTGAGGCAGAGCCCTCCTCTGAGAGGGTTCTCAAAGCAGACCCAGCCAGGAGAGCAGGAAGCAGCCCCCTTACCTTCTGGAGTAACAAACAGACCCGAAGCCCTAATGATCGTACAAGTACAAACCAATCACTCTATTTTAAAAAGCACACACACATGCTACACTTGTCTCCATCACCCCTCCCTTCCCAGGTTCTTGCCATCCATAGGGAGGCCTGAGGAAGGGCAGCCTCTGGCTGCCAGGGCCTTCACAGGACGTAGGTGCTCTTCACCAGGTGCTCCTTGTCGTCCCCAGAGCTCCAGACGGTGCGGAGGGTGCGCTCCTGCTTCTTCCGGGCCACCCGGATCAGGCAGACCACGGAGGCGCCCAGCAAGACCATCAGGACCATCACGAAGAGCCCCACCAGGACCACCACTGGGGAGCAGAGAAAGGTTTCAGAACCGGAAGGACGAGGAGCAGCAAAGCCAGGGTGCGGCCGCACAGGGCTCACCAGGACTCGTGCACCTGGGTGGGCTCAAGGCAGGACCAGCAGCCCTTGTGCCAGACCTCCCCCGACCCCAGCCTGGGAGGGTCTGGAGGATGGACATCACCCACCTGGGGAGTCATCAAGGAATCTACAGTCCCGAGAAGCAGGTTACTGAGAAAAGGCCGCGCTGTGCTATGTGCACCCAGCGGCTATGTGTGTTCTCTCTGAACAAAAAAACCCCCACTTCCACTCCGTATTTCCACCTCTCAGGGGCAACTCGCACAGGAGTCCCAAGCCACCAAATGGGTACCAGGATGTAAAAAGCACACAGCTCTGACTCCTGTGTAAACATAAACACTGAGGTTTTGTGTTCCCGCAGCAGCCTGGCCCGCTAAAGTCCAAGGCCGGCAGCGGCCCAGGTGGTTGCTGTGGAATGAAGTGAGGGCAGAGGCAAGGCTGTGTTGGCAGCCACAGGGAGTCGGGGGAGAGACGGGGATGGGACCCAGACCCCTTGTGCTCCTCCTAACTGCCCGGGGAAACTCAACAGTGGCTGCACCACCGCCGTCTCACTGGTCAGCTGCAAAGCCTTCCTTCAGGCGGGGCTGCTGCTAAAGAATGTGGCCTGCTGCGGCAGCTCCCCGGCTCCCTCTCCCCATGTGGCTACAGAATGGACCAAGGCCGTTCCTTCTCCACCCACAACCCTCCACAGCTGGGCTGCTTTCTGCCCCGGGCCTGGCAACCCAGATTCCAGCTTCGTCCCTCTAAAACAAGGCAGACATGCAGGCCAGGTCTGGGCTCCTAAACAGGGAAATAGGTGGAAAGAGGCCAAACCAGTATGGCCGGTCCTTTGTGCAAACACCATCATCCATGACTCAGGCAAAATCAGAAACAAAAGTGAGAGGAGGCCCCGGGTCTTGTCAGACAAGCCTGCTTGGGGACAACAGCACTGGCCCTGCCTCACTCGGCCCACACACAGCAAGGGCTCTCCAACTTCCTGTCACCCGTGACCGACTCCGCACACCCCTCAGCAGCAAAGTTCCCTCCAAACCTAGAGCCAGTTTGAGGCCTATGTGCAGCAGACCACACAAGCCTAACAGCAGGACTTGTCCTCCAGTCACCCCAGGGGTGCCTGGGTGGAGACTCCCTCCCTCCACCACCCCCATTTATTATATTGCGCGGTGGGACAAACATCTACCATATGTTCCAAGCTGCCTGACCATTCTCGTGCAGAAACATGACTTTCAACCCAAAAGAGGTTTACAGTGAAGGATTATGTATCAGAGACAAGAGGAGTCTGCAAAAACACAGTTGATCTTAGGGAAGGCAGGTGGAGGAGACCCAGAGGCCTCTTACCTTTACTGTCATAGGGTAGGAAAGGGTACAACTGCTTGCCTGGAAAAGAACACACAAAGCCAAGGTCAGCTCATGGTCCTCCTGCCCTCCAGAGCTGCCACCAACCAGGGGTTCACAGGAGGCTCTTTCCCAGGAACTTCTTCCAGCTCTTTTGAGGGTTCTGAGGCCTTATCACCCTGGTGGGGACCTAGGACACATCCATGCAACAACCGGGCCCAAAGCCCACCTCTTCCCCACAAGGGAGCCAGAGAATGGTAGCATCCAAATGACAGCACTGCTGAGGTCTTCTTTTAGGGATGGAGAAATGGACCTATGTCCTCTCAAGGGACCTCGTCCACCCTCCATCCACTGTTTCTTGCATTTAAGAATCAGGCAGGCTCACCAAAGCAGCGGTGCATGCACTCCTCCTCAGACAGGTAGCTGTTTTTATTGCCCCGGCACCCTCCATAGATGAAGTTGTCACAAGAGTTCTTCTCTGCATCAAAGTACCAGCGTGGGAAGGACGCACGGCAAGGCCCAGTGACTGCTTTGGCAGTGCAGTATTCTGGGAACGACACAACCCAAAGAGTACGAATTAGCAGGGCTCAGACGTGAACCGGAGCTGGAATGTTCCTGAGCAGTCGCACTGTTGCCAGCCAACAGAGAAACAACTCTCTGCCAAGGGAACCTGTAAATTACAGACGTGGCCAGTCCGGCCCACCTGACAATCCTCCATGTTTTTGGGAATCTTTCTCTTTACACCCAGAATCCACCGGTAAGGAGATCACTCCATGTGAGGCACTGTTTTAGGCACAGCATGTGTATTAATTTAGTCCCTAAGAGATTTGTTGTGGGCCACTCATTTCATGCTCAGGAGGCAGATGCAGCCCCTCGCCCACAGCCACACAGCTGGAGAGAGCAGAGCCGGCCCACCAGACTGCCTCTCCGAAGTCAAGCTTCGCCGCCCGCATCCGTGCCACAGCCACTTCCGGCAGCCCTGGGGCGTGCTTGTGAGTTCTACCGCCTGGGAGACGTCAGGGAGATGTCAGAGAGACGTCAGGGAGCTTTGCTCTACACCTTCCTTAGTGGAAATACTCAAATGTGTCTCAATTCCCAACTAAGGAAGTAAACATGTTCCTCCCATAAATATTTTTAAAAAGTTATACCTTCGTAGTCGAAAATATCACTGGAGAGGTCATCAGAGTCCTGCCTTCTGGAAACTAAAACAGAAACATCCAAATCAGGGAGGCTGGGAGGGACACAGTCCGTAGCCTGGCTGGGGCGGGGACTAGCAGGGCCCACTGAGGGAGCACACTCTGGCACCTGGGAGTGGAGTCCCCTGCTTGGGTAGGTCTGTCGCCTCCCAGGCTCTACCACACACACTGGAATGAATGCTGGATGGGGAGGCCTGCCTGTCACCTCAGGGGTTACTACGGAAACTCATCCCAGCCACAATTTCTGGGGTGATGAGGAAGATGGTCTTGCTCATTCTCTGACATAGTGAGGAGCGCCCTCCTGGAGATATTTTCTTCTACAACAGGACAGAAACTGGAGATACCATGCCAGTGCCTGAGATTCTAGATGACCCTGGAGGCCAGCTTGGGAATAAAAAGCAAACCCAGGCAAAGCAATGGTCAGGACAGTCACAGGATTCCTGGCCTAGCACAACTGGAAAGTGACTCTAACAAGCCAGTCAAACACTGAACTAATAAATGCTCACTCTCACACGAGCACTGATGTCAGAACCAGAGGACCAAAGCCAAGGCTGCAATCAGTGCAGAGCCACTGGCCAACTGGGGGGCTTCCCTCAAATGGGACGGGGGCAGGGTCCCTCCCTCCACAGCAGGTCTTGCCCAGCAGAGCCCACTGCCTGGGAACTGGCCTTCAAGAAAGCTGGGCTGGACTTGCCAGTGCATCTGGACCACTCACCCCAGGCTCCTGATGCATGCAGAGTCCTTTAAGCATAAAGGAGGAATGGGGCAGCTGCTGTCAGCACTACAAAGCAAGCTAACACAAAGCTCGAGATCAAGGACTGCAGTGGGAATGGAGGCGGGGGTGGCAGAAGACAAGAGGACTCAGCACAGGGAGGGGGATAGCAAGGACAACCGAGAACAAAGGAGACAGAAGAGGCTAGGAGAGGCAGGGAGGGGAAGTGAAGACAACACAGCAGGCAGAGGCCAGGGGACTTGAGGCCAGCCCAGAGAGACGGAAGGGGCCTGAGTCGCAGGCAGCGGCACCAGCCACAACCCCTTGTCCCCCAGGAGGAAGCAGAGCGAGCCGGAAGCCCCGTAGCGGCCCTCAGCCCCCTCATCCGCTGGATAGGGTGAACTCCCCGGTGAGAGAATGCCAGCCAGGAGCCAGAAGCTGTGGCCCAGGCAGAGCCCCTGCTGGTCAATTCGGAATAAACGGATGGGGAGGTGGAAGCCCTTATACTACTCCCAAATTACAAATGTCCTTTCGTGGTCCAGATGGCCCTCATTCCATCCTTGGTTGTTTTTAAGAACCTACCACTTGGGACAGAGGAATCTGCTCCATTCCTGCTGCTGGCCAGCTCATCAATGGTGTTCTCTGCAAGGGGACAAACGACACAGTGAGAAAGTACACCTCAAGAATGACCTGTGAGGGCGCCTGGGTGGCTCAGTGGGTTAAAGCCTCTGCCTTCAGCTCAGGTCATGATCTCAGGGTCCTGGGATCGAGTCCCGCATGGGGCTCCCTGCTCAGCGGGGAGCCTGCTTCCTCCTCTCTCTGCCTGTCTCTCTGCCTACTTGTGATCTCTCTCTGTGTGTGTCAAATAAATAAATAAAATCTTAAGAATGCCCTGAGACACAGAACAAGCAGAGTCCCTGAGCCGCCATGGTCCCATGTGCCTCTCACGGTGACTCCCATTTCTCCTTTATCTGGGCCCTTTGATGTACGTGCTGGACCACAAGCCTGCTAGAACTTGGAAATAAGGAACCAAGACGGTCCCTGTGGGTTAAACTTTTTTTTTTTTTAATATTTTATTTATTTATTTGACAGAGAGAGAGAGAGATCACAAGTAGGCAGAGAGGCAGAGAGAGATGAGGAAGCACAGACTCCCCGCCAAGCAGGGAGCCCGATGCGGGCCTTGATCCCAGGACCCTGAGATCGACCTGAGCCGAAGGCAGAGGCTTTAACCCACTGAGCCACCCAGGCGCCCTCTGTGGGTTAAACTTTAAGATCCCTCACTGGTAGTCAGAGCAAAGATGTATGAAATGACTTTAAAAAGAGAGAACAGCTTCCGGGGCCAAATAATCTGTTTAACTGTATTAACTCACCCAACGATTTTTAAAAAGTTAGATATGCAGTAGTCTGATCATACTTCATGCCACCGAATTGTGGGAAATAGGTACATTTTAAGTGACATCTATTTTCTCTCACACATACACACAAAGTAATGGGGTGGGCTGGAGAGGCCGCCAGTGAAAGAAATACGAAAAGGGAAGTACTGGCAGGATCCAGGAAGGACAGGACCTGGCTCCCCTGCCTGTCAGCTGGTCCCAGCAGACCTGGGGCAGAGGCATGGGGCCGGCATCATTGGACGCCACTGAACATCCGTATCACAAACCCGCCCCCCCCAATACCTCTGCACAGCCAGCAATCTTGCAGGAATCCGGCTGCACAGCTTGCCTGTACGGACTAAAGGTACAGCCAGTTCAGAGATCCAAGTGTCAGGTCCCCTGGGGAGTTCTGGTTCTCATTATAAATTAATAAACTGACATTCTCATGATCATTGGCTTCCCAGAGGGTGCTGCTTGGGAGAGAATATGCTGGCAAAGACTCCAGCAACTAAACCACTCTGGCAGTTCTAGCTTTCCTCCCAGACATGCGAAAGCGCTTCAACAAGACGTGCAGTGGGCCACACTCGGGTGCCGACACAGAAGCTCTCCGGGCCCCCAGACCACAGACCATCTCTCCCAGCACAACATAACAACCCATGACCCTTTGCAGCAACATCCTGTCAGAATGTCCACTGTTCACTGCTTTTGTTCTTAAAATTTCAACCGTTGTCCTGAAAAGTAAGGAGAAACTAAAACAGGCAGGCACATTTGCTACAGCTGATGGGGAAGGAACAGAAAAGGTAGCAAAAAATATTTCCCTTTAATTCCTGCTCCCATACCAGATCACAGCGAACAACAAAAAAATACAATAAATGGTATTTTCCTCCATCACCATCTGGTAAGGTCGCCCCCCAAAAGGCGAGGGACTTGCCTGTATGATCTCGAAACAATACCTAGCCACCTCAGCTTTCCAAATACTTATTGAATGTCTGCTGGGCAGCGCAACAGAAAGATCAACAAAATGTTCCTCGAGGTGCTCCGTCCCTGTGGGCTTGTGTGTTCGAGCACCGTTTTGAACCTCAGGCCACAGCCAAGGCCACTGTTGTTTCTCCCTCTTTACATATAACTTTAATAAGCATTACCTGCTTTCTGAATACAGAACTCAAAGCCAAGGGAGATTAGAGCCAGTGGGTGAGGAGACAGAAAACCCAAGGATGCAGGGCTCACCTCTGGACTGGGGATCTCAGGATCCCAGAATCATGACTCGAGCCGAAAGCAGACGCTTAACCAACTGAGCCACCCAGGCGCCCCAAGTACGTTCCAGTTTTAATTTGACTCATACCTTGGCTGGCTGGGTGAGCTCTTTAAGTCATTTGTCCCAGAGATAAAAATAACCCAAATGCCCAGGGAGCAGGGAGGGCAGCCTGTCTGAGTAACCTGGAGGACTTGCCTCTGCTAGGCCTGGCCGGGGACTTATGCTCTGTAGGGGGAGAAAGGAAGTCAAGGCAGTCATGTCCCCCTCCCCCAGCTCCAGCCTGCGGCCTACTCTCCTTTCTGGGAAGAAGAAGGAGAGGACCGCTGTGAAACCACCATGTGGGCGACCTTCAAACTGTGCCTGTTTCTTCTGCTTTTTAAAAACATCCCCCAGGTTCAGCCGTGAAGAATGAGCACAAGGCAAAAGGCATCACATCCCAGTTAATAAACTGTCTCTAGGTTATACCACTTACCCAGGGACCAATGTCTTACCTGTGACACCAGCACATTTCTCAAGACACTGCTCCTTGGTCACGTAATTATTTTTATTCCCGTCACAGCCACCATACACAAACTGCTGGCAGGATCCATCAGTGACATTGTACCACCATCTAGGGAAGGAGGCCCGGCATCTTCCCACTTTCTTCGGAACGCGACAAAAGTCTAAAACACAAAGCAGAGATCAGTTGGCTTGTCAGGGCAATCCTGCCAACAGAGAAGATGCACAGACCTACAGGAGAAGCCCACATTTTCCCGAGCCCCAAGATCCAGCACAACTTCTCTGTGAGCCGTTTCTAAAGTGCTGCCATCAGACTTAGTGACTCCTTCCTTGTATAGGAAAGAAACACATCACCTAACAACGAAGATACCAACCCATCCAACTTAACTAAATTTCAGTTGCATGTTCATTCTGCCCCTACCCCCATTTATTAAAGACACTCAACATCCAGTGTAGAAATATGGCTTGTAAAGGCAAAAAAAAAACCCACACCAAACTCCAAGGGGGATCTTAGCACTGAAGGATGTGTCTTAACCTTCCTTATCCACTGTTTGACCAGGTCAGCCACTTCACACTCAAATTTCCACAAGAGCCTCAGAAAGCAGCTCCTAACTCTAGTCCTCCACCTCCCAAGGCAGCTGAGGGCACTCCTCTGCTCCAGTACTTATAATGGCTTCCATCTGAGCATTCCAAGAGGGGCCTGGGTTTCATGGTGCCCAAATCGGACCCCACTCTACTACAAGGTAAACAAACAAACAAACAAACAAACAAACAAACAAACAAACGTTATAAAATTCCAACCAGCTACATTTGCCTCCAAAAGGCCTAGATAGCTCCTGTCTCTTAAGAAGGTAGAGCTGAGCAAGTCCTGGGGGTATCGCCTGCACCAAAATGAGACTTTCTCCTGGAGGAATCAGAAGGATGGAAAGCAAGCTGAAAAGGGAGTGACCTGACAATGTGATTCACCATCTGCCCAGTACCACCCTATCTTCTCTGGGATCAAGAAAAGTCCACATCTCCTTTGTGACTTCCCTGGCCTCCACCCATCTTGCCTTCTGGCACAAGGGCATTCCAATCTAACCAGGGTGCTCAATAAACATCTCAAATAAAAGTACCCCAGGGCCCAACACTTGGTTACATGCTGTCATTTACTTCTAATTATTTTCATGTTTGTTAGGTTTACTTCACTAAGTAGGGGACAGCTTTCGAAAGCAGAGGGCAAGATCTCGTTTCTCCTAAAATTTTTATGTCACAATAATGGGCATGAAAGCAAACGTTCCACAAAACATCAACTTACGGACAAAAAGGATTGTAGTACTGAGCAAAACCTCAAGGAACTCTCACACACACCCGATAAATCATAGGAAACTATTAGAGCAGAAAAAGTATATTCTGGGGCGCCTGGGTGGCTCAGTGGGTTAAAGCCTCTGCTTTCGGCTCAGGTCATGATCTCAGGGTCCTGGGATCGAGGCCCGCATCGGGCTCTCTGCTCGGCAGGGAGCCTGCTTCCTCCTCTCTCCTCTCTCTCTGCCTGCCTCTCTGACTACTTGTAATCTCTCTCTCTCTCTCTCTCTCTCTGTGTCAAATAAATAAATAAAATCTTTAAAAAAAAAAAAGAAAGAAAAAGTATATTCTGAAGTAAGAAATTTTCTGTTAATTTGAAAGCAACCACCCTTTAAATCACTAATTTAAAAAAGTACCTTATCTGGATACTTCATATGAATAGAATCATTTAATATGTCCAGAAAAGGTAAACCAAGAAAGACAGGAAGTAGATTACTGCTTGCCTGGTGCTGTGGGGTTAGGGGATGGTGTGAACTGCAAACGGGCACAGGGATCTTTTGGGGATGACGGAAATATTCTAAAATTAGATTGTGGGGATGGTTGTACAACTCTGTAAATGTACTAAAAATCACTGGATTGTATGCTTAAAATAACTGATTTTATGGTATGTGAATACTTCAATAAAGCAATTTAAGAAAAAATCGAGGCATCTCCTGTCCATAACACATTAACCAGGATTAGCTGGGTGTGTGTGCACCTGGAACAGAAACTTCTGACCATGTGCCAAAGGTCACAAAACACACATAATCAACAAGGCCCAAGGAAAACACCGTAGGAAAAGAGTTCTCCGCTCTAGGATTTGCTCAATCCTGGCTGTCAAATGTCTGAGGCAGCACTGCTATTAACAAGACAGGATGGAGAAGAGCCACACAGGAACCACATGGGACCCATGAGTGAGAACAACCTCAAGGCGGGGAGGACCCAACTGCTACAGAGGCGAACAGCCTATCCAATGCCCTGCCAAGCTGAGCGCCCTGCAACTCACTCAGACTGCTTGGTGTCCATGCTTCCTGGGCAGTTTCAGGGACAGTCTTTCAGACAAAAAATCAGAGAGAAGAAATGCACACTTTAAATGGGTGAACTACTGGATCACAGGTGAATTACATCTCAATTAAAACAAAACCCTGAGAGAATGCGGACCAAAGCTCAAAGCAGCTAAGGTGGGAACCACCAGACAACACCACAGCAGAGAATGCGACAGGCTGACCACCTACCTCATCAAGGGTGGAAATCTGGTAGCTTTTCCTAAAGCAAGGGGGCCGGGTACATGCTCTGTGCAGGCGAAGAAGGCAGAGGGGATATCAAGAAGAGAAAAAAACCTCTCTAGGGCTGGAAAGCAGTTATCTCAGTGAAGTCACACTGCCCAGAATCCAGCCCTCATCTCTGTCACTGAGACACTTACTCATGGTGCCCCAGCTGACGAGATGCAGGGACACAGATGCTGACAGAGCGCATAGGAGGATGCTGAGAAAAAATGGTCAGGCAAGTTGGATGTACACATCACCCAGCAGACCACCTCAGAAAGCAGGCTGAAATGGAGCCGGTTCCTTGCAGTCAGAGTAAGAAGAAGTGTGCTGCAAGATTCCCATGAACATCCTGCTCCACCAGGACCCACCAGGCAGGCCAGAGGCTCACAGCAGACAAGCCAGGACACACCTCAGTCAAGATACCAGTCAGGGTGTGCCTCTGGGACACTTCCTTTCCTGACTGCCACCACTGACTGATGTCTCTTCCTGACTGGAACATTCTTCCAGTAGATGTGATGGTCTCTTTACAACAAATCCTGTGGGCCTGGGAGGCCACTATGTCCCAAAGGGTTGCTTTCATCTGCTCTTAATAATGACACACTGACTTCATAGTTTAAGTTTCAGAAAACAGCCTTATTTTAAGGTTCCCTGGGTGGGGTAGGAGGAGATGGGGGACACTAGATGGGACACCTCACTTCTGTCGCAGGGGAATTTAGAAACATCTCTAGTTTTTCGGTAGGCTCCACACTCAATGTTAGGGCCCAACATGGGGCTTGAACTCACAACCCTGAGATTCAGACCTGATCAAGAGTTGGGGGATGCTTAACTGACTGAGCAACCCAGGCGCCCCTAGAAATGTCTCTTTATTAAGAGAGAACTTGGACTACAAACAGAGTATGCCAGTAAAGAGAGAATGTTGGAATTGCTAAAGCTGAGTGATGGGCCACGTGGACTCACAGAACTGTGTGTATAGTTTTCCTGAAAATTTCTATAATAAAAAGAGAAAAAATCTTATCTGTTTTTTCACATAAAATTGATTAGAGTAAAAGTAAGAGCTCCAAGTAGCAGACTAATTGGCTGAAGCTAGGTTCCATCAAGGTGAAATTTAACCAAGTGTCAAGACAGAGTCCTTTCTGCGAGTATGGAAGTCAAATGGAGAAAAATCTCATTGCTTTCAAGCCTCTATGACAGAAATTTTTACTGTTTAGGCTTAAGAAGTGAACTCATGAAAAAGCATTTTGTTTTTGTTCACTTGTTTGTTATATAGGAGATAGTGTCCTTTCTGATGCACAGGCCACACATCTTCAGTTCCACCCCAAAGATCATCAGTGCACTTTCACTGTTCTCCAAATGGCTTGTACAAAAAGCCAGAAATACTTTAGTATGTAACATGGCTTCCATGACTTATCATCTTCCTTACAAGTTTTTTTTTCCATGAAAGCACTGTACTTTGGTAGATCCAGATTAAAATAAAAATGAACCAAAATGGGGGCACCTAGCTGGTGCAGTCAGTACAGCACATGACTCTTGATCTCAGGGTTGTGAGGTCAAGCCCCAAGTCTGGTGTGGATTACTTAAAAATAAAATCTAGGGCGCCTGGGTGGCTCAGTGGGTTAAAGCCTCTGCTTTCGGCTCAGGTCATGATCTCAGGGTCCTGGGATCGAGGCCCGCATCGGGCTCTCTGCTCAGCAGGGAGCCTGCTTCCTCCTCTCTCTCTGCCTACTTGTAATCTCTCTCTGTCAAATAAATAAATAAAATCTTTAAAAAAATAAAATAAAATAAAATCTGAAGGAAAAAAAAAAAGAAGAACCAAACTGCTGAGCGTTACTTATTTCTTGAAACCCCTCTGCCACCTTCACGACAGCATTATGCTAGGCACACTACACGCACTATTTCTAACAGTCACAATAAAACTGCGGATCATGCAATAACACGCTCACTTTACAAATGAGGACACCGAGGCTTGAGGTGGTGAAGCCAACCAGAAGCAGAGCTGAATCTGAATTCACATTGGTCCGATTAGAGCTGGGCATTAACATAACCACCCCTCCCCTCAGACTGACAGAGAGAAAAAGCCAGCATAGTAACACGCAGTGGGAAAAACATGAAACTGAAGATGCCTAAAAACCAAAACATTCCTCAGGGCCCTTAACACGATCTGAGGCCTCAATAGTTCAGGCCCTTTGCTGGGCTTGTTTACAGTCACACTCAATTACAGGGTCATGGACAGCACCACACCAACTGGCCAAGGCTGAGGGGAACTTGGTAGAACCAATTTTCAGGGACGCCTCGGTGGCTCTGTCAGTTAATCGGCTGCCTTCAGTTCAGGTCATGATCCAAGTCCTGGGATTGAGTCCCGCATCAGGCTCCTTGCTCGACAGGGAGCCTGCTTCCCCCCCCACCCCCCGCCTGCCTCTCTGCCTCCTTGTGATCTCTCTCTCTGTGAAACAAATAAATAAAATCTTAAAAAAAAAAAAACAACCGGGCGCCTGGGTGGCTCAGTGGGTTAATGCCTCTGCTTTCGGCTCAGGTCATGATCTCAGGGTCCTGGGATCGAGGCCCGCATCGGGCTCCCTGCTCAGCGGGGAGCCTGCTTCCCCCTCTCTCTCTCTGCCTGCCTCTCTGCCTCCTTGTGATCTCTCTCCCTCTGTGAAATAAATAANAAAAAAAAAAAAAAAAAACAACCAATTTTCAGGAAGGTATTCCTTAGTAAATAATTCTGTTACTATTAAGAGATGATAAAACAAGGGGCACCTAGGTGGCTCAGTGGGTTAAAGCCTCTGCCTTCAGCTCAGGTCATGATCTCAGGGTCCTGGGATTGAGGCCCATATTGGGCTCTCTGCTCAGCAGGGAGCCTGCTTCCCCCTCTCCCTCTGCCTGCTTCTCTGCCTACTTGTGATTTCTCTTTCTGTCAAATAAATAAATAAAATCTTTAAAAAAGAGAGAGATGAGGGCGCCTGGGTGGCTCAGTGGGTTAATGCCTCTGCTTTCGGCTCAGGTCATGATCTCAGGGTCCTGGGATCGAGGCCCGCATCGGGCTCCCTGCTCAGCGGGGAGCCTGCTTCCCCCTCTCTCTCTCTGCCTGCCTCTCTGCCTCCCTGTGATCTCTCTCCCTCTGTGAAATAAATAAATAAAATCTTAAAAAAAAAAAAAAAGAAAAAAAAAAGAGAGATGATAAAACGATACATTGGTCTTAGAACAGCATTGGAAAATGATCATGAAAAACGTCTTTAGTCCTATTTGTATGCTCACAAATGCTAGTGTAAAATGAAATATATCCATCCAGAGGAAAAACGGAGAAAAGCTGAGGAGCACCAAATTTGGAAATACTCCCTTCGGAATATGTAGAAATGGAATTTCTGTCTTTAGGAAATCCTAACATTCTCTTGAAAAAGCATCAGAAATGGTTAAAAATCACACATTTTCTGAACTACGAAGTTAAATTACAAACCCCTGGCAGGCATTTGGAACATTAGCTGTGATAAAATTGCCAAACAACCTGGTCTTTGTCATGGAAAACAGGCTCCTCTGGCTCTAAAGTCACCAGAGCTTTTTAACCAGGACAACAAGCCAATGGCTCAGACACCTTCGCTCCCTGTGCACTCGGCTGGAATAACCTGATGTCACCTGCTAACAAAAACATCAGAGGAATTTTAGGCTCCGAGGCACTACCCATCTAATTGAACTCCACAGGCTTAGAAAGACGGTATTTAATCATTCTCCAAAAAGGCACTATTGCAGTGCCTACTCTAAATAAACTATTTCAAATACTCTGAAAAATACAGAAAATACCGTAACACAAGTGTATTTACTTCTCAGCTTTATCAAATTCCAATGCTTTATATACCCCTCACTTTTTTTTTTAAAAGATTTTATTTATTTATTTCACAGAGGGAGAGAGATCACAAGGAGGCAGAGAGGCAGGCANAGAGAGAGAGGGGGAAGCAGGCTCCCCGCTGAGCAGGGAGCCCGATGCGGGCCTCGATCCCAGGACCCTGAGATCATGACCTGAGCCGAAAGCAGAGGCTTTAACCCACTGAGCCACCCAGGCGCCCTACCCCTTACTTTTCAATCCTACCTGCTCTCTCCCTTGAATCAATAACCACCTCCAACTTGTTCTTTTGCTGTTTTGTTTTTTTTTTAAGATTTTATTTGTTTATTTGACACAAAGGGTGAGAGAGAACACGGGTGGGGCGGGGAGGGCAGGGACAACAGGGGGAGAAGGAGAAGCAGCCTCCCCACTGAATATGGAGCCCAATGCATGGCTCCATCTCAGGACCCTGGGAACACGACCTGAGCAGAAGCTTAACCAACTGAGCCACCCAAGCACCCCTTATTTGTGTTTTTATGCCCCTTCAGAGTAAGTTTATTTCTAAAACAAGTACAAAGAACTTTCCTAGGAGTCTAGCCCTTGATACACGTTTTACTCCCCTGGGTGCTACATACTGAAGAAACCTGACATCTTGCCTCACTGTCTAATAAACAAAAGTATGGGATCATCTCACCAGCCTGAAGACATTCATGAAATGGTCCTCTTCCACCCATCTGTTTTACTAGAGCAAAGCTCAGTAAACATTTTTTATGGTGGGCCAAACAGTGAACACTGGCAGTACCTGCTTTGCACGATAGTGTGGAAAGCAACAGGATAATCTGTAATTTCCCAGTCCTTTAAATTTGTCAAAATATTAAAAACTGTGGGTTATGAATATACAGAATGAAAAATAGTAAANCTTTTTAAAAAATTTTATTTTATTTATTTGAGAGAGAGTGAGAGATAGTGAGAGAGAACATGAGTGGAGGAGGCGCAAAGGCAGAAGGAGAAGCAGGCTCCCTGCTGAGCAGGGCCCCTGATTT
>LNAC01000161.1:1980597-2000556 GCA_002007465.1 Ailurus styani
AAAAAAAAAAAAAAAAATCTTTAAAAAAAAAAAAAAAAAGAAAAATAGTAAATTAGTATTTACTTAGTACGATGTGGCTAAAATATCAGAAATATGAGAATTAAGGTGTTTAGATTTCTTTGTATAGAAAAAAATTATCAAGAGTAGCCTGAACAGTGCTCCGATGGTCTTTAGCCCCGTAACTTCTGATACAGAGCAAGTATTATTTTCAATTCATCTTAGTAAATCGTCCTAAATCTTTCTAGATTCGGATCAGCATCCAACATTTTATCCTTTGTTATTTCAATGTCACAACAGCTGAGAGCTGCTTTACTTTTTGTGGAGGTTTTTGACACCGTTCCTTCCACTGGGACATGATCCTTTCTGTCATCGCTTTCCTCATTTCTGTCGATGAGCAGACCCTCACTAGGGCTCCTCTGGCTGTCTACCCAGTCTCCCAAATCAAGGCAGTGTCAACATCCCCAAGGTTGGTGGGCACTTCCATCACTCCACTTCCGTTCTGTCGGAATTGTGCCTCCAGCATTACCACTTTTTCTCTTGGCTGCACTTTTCATCGTTTTTGGCCAATCCCCTCTATCAATTAAGCATTTTTGTAAACTGTAACACAGAATGATCACTGGGAAACAAGGAGGCAACACAACCACATGCTTTGCCTTGTGTGTGAACGGAGCTACAGACACTCGGTGACCAATCGCCACACATATACGTCATTTACATAGTGATCTGTGCTTGAAGAGCTAATAGCTAAAACCTAGACTTGACCCAAGTACCCAGAGTTAATATTTACTGTGATAACTGAAATCCGTGCATGTTGAAAACCATACAAACAAGGTCTGCCTTGGGCGCCTGGGTGGCTCAGTGGGTTAAAGCCGCTGCTTTCGGCTCAGGTCATGATCCCAGGGTCCTGGGATCGAGGCCCACATCGGGCTCTCTGCTCAGCAGGGAGCCTGCTTCCTCCTCTCCTCTCTCTCTGCCTGCCTCTCTGCCTACTTGTAATCTCTCTCTCTGTGTCAAATGAATAAATAAAAAAAATCTTTAAAAAAAAAAAAAAACAAAAAAACAAGGTCTGCCTTTATTCAGGCTTTATGGATCACAGTCTGTTCTAACTTCCCAACTGTGTCATTGTAGAACAGAGGCAGCATTAAGACAAACGTGTAAATGAATGAGCATGGCTGTCATTCCAGTCAAACCTTACTTACAGACACTAAAATTTTATTTCATGCAATTTTTATGTGTCTTGAAATATTCTTGATTTTTTCGAAATTAAAAAATGTAAAAACCATACTTAGCTTGCAGGCCATATGCAGGCAGTTACCATGAACTACAGTTTGGTCTCTTCTACAGAGTGTTTATAAAAACACATGTTCAGATTTTCTACCCCTGTCATTACAGAACTCAGCCAGTCTTGTATGTGCCGTCAGAAGCTATCAAATAGACTCCCAGGGTTCACGTTTCTTTTAACAACACTGACCATGCATTCCTTGGGATTATCCTTTGCCAAGAACTTGTAGCATACCCTTCCATCACTAAAAACAGCACCACTCTTTCCATTAAAGCAATTTAAGAATTCTAAGGACAATGGCCAAAGAGAAATTCTGTTATAATAATCCTCAGACATTGGAAAGTTTTAATTATACACAAAAAAATAAGAGTACAGTTCACTCCTCAGTATCAAAAAGCAAAGAAAGCAATGAAGAGTCACGTAATCCAAATGTTTTTAAGAACAGGGGCAAGGATTACCACATCCACAAAGGGCTTGGTGTTCACAGACCTGTAACAGCTGAAAATTCACCATCAAGACATCTGGTTTGTGCTGGTTCAGTAACATGTGAGACCTGCACACAACAAGATAATCAGAGCTGTTCAAAGTAGGTGAAGGTGTTTGTGCTGATATAGAAAATGTGGAAGACTAAGAGGGGGGGAAAAGCAGGAGAATGGTTTACATAATTCCTTTCTAAGCTTTTAATTTAGACGCGTGTATTAATGTACCTTTAAGGAAAGGGCCTGAAGGAGGGACAGAGGCTTTTCCAGTTTTTCTTTTCTATCTGTATCTTTCAGTACACTCTGAGTATTCTAATCCTGTGAATGCATTACTTTTGTTTTTTAAGGGTCAGCAGTGGTTTTATCATGATAGTGGATTATGGTCCCTTCTGTTTAAAATTTTCAGTTAAAGGGCGCCTGGGTGGCTCAGTGGGTTAAAGCCTCTGCTTTCGGCTCAGGTCATGATCTCAGCGTCCTGGGATCGAGGCCCGCATCGGGCTCTCTGCTCAGCAGGGAGCCTGCTTCCTCCTCTCCTTGTCTCTCTGCCTGCCTCTCTGCCTACTTGTAATCTCTCTCTCTGTGTCAAGTAAATAAATAAAATCTTAAAAAAAAAAAAAATTGAATGTGCTAAATTCCTTAGTATATTGAGCAGTACTAAGCAACAGGTATTTGAAGAGCTATTATATGTAAACAGGGTCACCACAAAGTGTACCCTCTGGATCAAGACATTTTCCAGAACAAAAAGAGGTGTTCTTAATAGTCAGGCTGTGACATATGGTGGCATAAACTGGAACCCTCCAAGGTAAACTGGGCTGAGTACCCATCCTATATAGAAGGCACTGACTGGAGATGTGGTCTTCTGCCCTCCTGGGATTTACAAGCAGAAAAGACTCACTAGGGCAGAAAAACAGAAAATAAAACAATGACAACAAAAATCACATAAGGTAAAATATTACAATTACATCCAAAATTCAAAGAGTTTGTAAGCCAACATAAGGTACAAAGGAAATGACCAAAGACTCTGGGATAGGGGAGTGACCCATATGGAAGAGGCATTTGGCAAAAGTGTGTAGGGACAGATCCTCTGTTCTGGTAAAGGATCTCTGTGCAGGAATCCCTGACTGCCTCTTCCAAGCCCGCTGTCTGACCTAGAGGCAGTTCTAACCTTCCTGTGCCTATTTCCTCACTCATAACATAGGAACAGTACTACATGCAACAAATGCATACTAACCTGACAATAAAGCTGGAAAATATATAAACCCTATATTCTTTAACTCAGAAAGACACATATTCACTGATTTAGGCCTGGCTGCTTAAAAAAAAAATGCAGATTTTTACAGGCTTAGAGTCTGTAAACCAGAAGAATCCTGGGAGGCTCAGGAAGATAAGGCAAAGCTATGATTATGGATTCAGTCCATCTCTGACTTAGTAAGAGAAACATATTTAGTCACCACTCCTACCGCACCTCCCTTGTGGTTTCTTAAGTGCTAGGAGCACCTTTGTTCTAATAATTGGTTTTTGATCCGGGTTTCTGACACAAGAGCTAAGAGCCTGGTAATCTCTGGAGTGATAATGAGATGACCGGTGGCGGGGGGGTGGGGGTGGGCAGGGGAGGTGGCTAGAGAGCGTCAGGATGGGGGCTGGTTGCCAGAAAGACAAGGGAAAGACGAGGGAGCTTTAAGCCCCACCCCCATCCTCCAGGAAAGGGTGGGGGATGGGAGTTTGAGTTAATACTCAATCATGTTTACATGATGAAGCTTCCCCAAAAAACCCTAACCAAAGGAGTTAGGAAAGATGGACTGGTGAACACATCATGTACCAGGGGGCTGGCTCACCTCCAACTCCACAAGGACAGAAGCTTCTGTGCTAAGGACCCTCCCAGACTTCACTCCATGTCTTCATCTGGGTGTTCATCTGTATCCTTTATAATACACTGGTAAATGTATCTGAGTTCTATGAGCCAGTCTAGAAAATTATTAAATCCAAGGGGGTTGTGGGAACCCTTGATTTATAGCAGATAGGTTGGAAGTACAGGTGACAACCTGGGACTTCCAACTGAAGGGGTGGGGGAAGCAGGTTGTGGGACTGAGCTTGGTAACCTGTGGGGTCTGTGCTAACTCCACGGAGTTGGTGTCAGAGGTGAGTTAAAGGGGTGTCTACTGAGAACTGGAGAACTGCTTGATGTGGAAAAGCCCATTCATCTGGTGTCAGAAATATTCTGTAGAAAACAGTTTTCTCTTTAAAATCTAATTAGTTTAGGGCGCCTGGGTGGCTCAGTGGGTTAAAGCCCCTGCCTTCGGCTCAGGTCATGATCTCAGGGTCCTGGGATCAGAGGCCCGCATCGGGCTCTCTGCTCCGCAGGGAGCCTGCTTCCTCCTCTCTCTCTGCCTGCCTCTCTGCCTACTTGTAATCTCTCTGTCTGTATCAAATAAATAAATAAAATCTTTAAAAAAAAATAAAAATAAAAATAAAATCTAATTAGTTTAGCAGTAAAAGCTGAGAATGCTAGCCAAGATTAACTACCTTGAGGACATTAGAACTTAGCCCAAGTTTAAGTGAGGGTCTCTCTGTGTGATTTATATGTGTTCTGGATCTAGCTAGTATAAAAGTGTTTTCTGACAAGTTTTTTAGCATAAAGTCCCCTTCTGCGTGTGACATCTAGACTTATGTTGCCTGCTTTGGAATGCACTATTTATTAATCCTGAGGTTGTCCTGACAATGGCTTGTCTGGGAAAGGGCACTTGAATTCACTGTTGAGTAATACAGCAAGGAGATTCATCAGCTTTTCCTCCATAGTCCCTACTGAGATAAATCCTGGGGGCATGCACAGATGCGTCTCTTTCTTTGTTTTTAAGATTTTATTTGTCAGAGAGAGAGAGAGAGAGAGAGAGAGAGAGAGGGAGGGAGGGAGGGAGGGAGAGTACATGCACGTACAAGCAGGGGGAGGGGCAGGAGAAGTAGGCTCCCGCTGAGCAGGGAACCTGACTCAGAGCTTGATCCCAGGACCTGGGATCATGACCTTAGCCGAAGGCAGACGCTTATTCGACTGAGCCACCCAGGCGTCCCCACATATGCATTTCTTAAAAAAAAAACCTCAAATGGGAGGAATTTCTTTGACATACAAACCAGTAATATAAGAGTGTTGTGAAGAAGGGCGTCTGAGTGGCTCTGTCGTTAAGTGTCTGCCTTCAGCTCGGGTCATGGTCGAGAGGTCCTGGGATGGAGCTCCAGGCTAGGCACCCTGCTCAGCGGGGGGCCTGCTTCTCCCTCTCCCACTTCCCCCGCTTGCATTCCCCCACCCCCGTCTCTGTCAAATAAATAAATAAATAAAATCTTAAAAAAAAAGTCTTGTGAAGCTTAAAGGAGTTTCGTATCCCATTATAAACCCTTAAAACATGGGCGCCTGGGTGGCTCAGTCGGTTAAGCATCTGCCTTCAGTTCAGTTCATGATCCCAGGGTCCTGGGATCAAGTCCCACATCAGGTTCCCTGCTCAGCAGAGACTATTTCTCCCTTTCTCTCTCCCTCTGCCTCTCCTCCTGTTTGTGCTTTCTCTCTCTCTCAAATAAATAAGTAAATAAATACTTTAAAAAAAAAAACCCTTAAAACATTTAGAACAAAGCTTTGAATAAATAGTCGATAATATACTTTCATGAGGCCAGACTAATATAGGGACAGTGGGAATAAAGGTAAAAAAAAAAAAAGGATGACAGAGTTCACTAGAAAGTCCAACTGAATATGGTGGCTAACAGGACACAGGGGATATGAAAAACCACAAGTACAACCGCAAGTCAGAGTTGATCAAACCAACTCAACCATCACTCTTCCCTTTATCTTTCTGTGTGACCATTTACCATGCCTGAAGTGACACCTTTCTTTATCTTCACCCAGAGTAGGACAATGGCAAACTATCACATACATCAAAGTCCTCCAAACCCACATTACCCTGAGATTTAAGTGTTCAGGGCCTGGGGAAAGTAAGAAAAAATATGCCCTGGTTACCCATTTGGACCTTCCAGTATCTCTTCACCAAAGAATGAGAAAATCTTTAAAAGTTCTGTGTAGAGAAGAGGTACTGAGTATCAGGGAGGTACTCATGGGTGTTTTAACTCCACTGTACCAAATTTCAGAGCTGACATTTATTTTACAATCAGCTTTATTCAAAAGTGATCTAGGGGCGCCTGGGTGGCTCAGTGGGTTAAGCCTCTGCCTTAAGCTCAGGTCATGATCTCAGGGTCCTGGGATCGAGTCCCGCATCGGGCTCCCTGCTCATCGGGGAGCCTGCTGCCTCCTCTCTGCCTGCCTCTCTGCCTACTTGTAATCTCGCTCTCTCTGTCAAATAAATAAAAATAAAATCTTTGAAAAAAAAAGTGATCTACAAATTCTCCCTGTTTTGGTTAGCTGGGTAGGTTCTACATGCTTGAGTGCTTCTGTTTTCAGTAAAGAAAGCTACTAATACCCATCTCCTCTAGGTTTGGGTGCCTGTAAGTTGTCATTATTAGGATAAATAATGCAGAAACTTTAAAATAACCCCTACGTATTTGAGGAAAGAACATTTACAATGACAAATCCAACTTAAATTATAAAACTCATAATATCTTGTTTTAGCTATTAAACCTTGGCAGTTTATATATAAAATATTTAGATATAAAGTTTACATCTTATGGGCGCCTGGGTGGCTCAGTGGGTTAAAGCCACTGCCTTCGGCTCAGGTCATGATCCCAGGGTCCTGGGATGGAACCCTGCATTCTCCCTCTCCCACTCCCCCTGCTTGTGTTCCCTCTCTCGCTCTGTCTCTGTCAAATAAATAAATAAAATCTTAAAAAAAAAGGATTTCTAATCATGAAAAATATACTTCAATTTCAAAGTAACTAAACTCTATAGAGTTACTGGGCTTCAACATCCATGTTCCAGCAACCCTTTTCAGTTTTCAAAAAGATCTTGTCAGAAACAATACATGAGGAGTACCTGGGTGGCTCAGTCACTAACTAAGCGGCTGCCTTTAGCTCAGGTCATGATCCCAGGATCCTGGGATCGAACCCCACATGGGGCTACCCGCTCAGCAGGAGGCCTGCTTCTCCCTCTCCCACTCCCTCAGCTTGTGTTCCCTCTCTCGCTGTATCTCTGTCAAATTAATAAATAAAATCTTAAAAAAAAAAAAAATACATGAAATGACATTTGTGACCAGGACTACACCGACACCCATAATCCACATGCTAATGCTTCCAGGGTCACTGTGAAAACTGCATTAGTCATGTGACCAGTGGGCCACCAAGTTCCTGGGGTCCAAGATATCCAGGGGTCGCTCCCCTCTCACATGAATCTCAGGCTACCTCATCACTTATTCGGCCTCAGTACATGGCAGAGGCTTGGATGCCTGGCCAACTACCTTAAGACAAGCGTGAGAGTTGCAAATGACTCTGGCGATAGGAAAAATGAGAAGTTCCTAGTGAAAGAGGAGAAGTCTGCTTTCTCTATCATGGCTGAGCTCTCAAATGCTGATCAGGGTAAAGGAATGTTTCAGTGGAACTGAAAGTCAGGCCCTCAATGTTCTTTAGGGACTGTCACTATTTGAGCTTCAAAGGCCATGTTTTCAGTACTAAGCACACCAAATCTTACCTTACTTTTCTTATAGTACTCATCACCAGATATATATTCACTGCTCATTTTATTACTGTACTGTCTTTCTTTCATTACAAGGTAGCTGCCATACATCAGGTCATTTGTTTTGTTCGGTGCTGTTTCCTGGGCCTAGAACTGTACCTGGCACATAGTAGGTGTTTAAACAGGGGCGCCTAGGTGGCTCAGTCGGTTAAGCGTCTGCCTTCGGCTCAGGTCATGATCCCAGGGTCCTGGGATCCAGCCCCCTGTGGTTCCCTGCTCAGCAAGAAGCCTGCTTCTCCCTCCGTCTCTCTCTCTCTCTGCCTGCCGCTCCCCCTGCTTGTGCTCTATCAAATAAATAAATAAAATCTTTTTTAAAAAATATGTGTTGGATAAATCAGTGAATAAATATTTCAAAGTATCCTGGAACCAAAATGCCTTGATTGCAAGCAAAACAAGTGCCTCTTCTGTGAAGGGCAGGAACCCTAGAAGATGCTAGGGGCACCTGGGTGGCTCAGCTGGCTGACAGCCAGACTCTTGGTTTCGGCTCAGGTCATGATGTCGTGCGTAGTGGGGATGAGCTCAGCAGGAGTCTGCTTAAAGATTCTCGCCCTCTGCCCCTCTCCCTCTCGCAGGGGTGTGCTGCTCAAGGTCTCTCTCAAGTAAATAAATCAATCTTAAAAAAATACTAGAAAATACTACTTTGGAGAACCCCTAGCTGATCACCAACACCAACTGCACTTTATTTTTTTTTTTTAAAGATTTTATTTATTCATTTTGACACAGAGAGAGAGATTACAAGTAGGCAGAGAGGCAGGCAGAGAGAGAGGAGAGAGGAGGAAGCAGGCTCCCTGCTGAGCAGAGAGCCCGATGTGGGCCTCGATCCCAGGACCCTGGGATCATGACCTGAGCCGAAGGCAGCGGCTTTAACCCACTGAGCCACCCAGGCGCCCACCAACTGCACTTTAGCTCTTTGTCATATCTCTCTCTGACCGCTCAGTTGTTTACAACCATCCATGGAGGTGAAGAGAAAGGAGTGGTGAATGAGAACACACCTACTGGAGAATTGCTGGAAGTCTGTCCTTTTAGTCAAAGTGCTGGGGAAACTGTAATTAACCCAAGAGGTTAATGGAAACTGAAGATCACTTGAAAGTGCAGTAGAGGCTCTCAAATGAAGGCTACTGCACTTTTCTCCAGTGCAAAGTCCCAAGAACAATCAACAAAGGACCATGAGCCCAGTACCCATTAATACCAAGCCCTGATGCCCAAAGTCAGGCATAAATTTACTGCAGGGATGCCTGGGTGGTTCAGCTGATTAAGCAGCTGCCTTCGGCTCAGGTCATGATCCCAGCCTCCTGGGGTCGAGTCCCACATCAGGCTCCATGATCAGCAGGAAGCCTGCTTCTCCCTCTGCCTCTGCCTGCCACTCTGCCTGCTTGTGCTCTCTCTCTCTGACAAATAAATAAATAAAATCTTTAAAAATAATAATAATAATAAAGTTACTGGCAGCAGGAAGTACATTTAAACATCCCAAAGGAATTTTTTTTTAAGATTTTATCCATTTATTTGACAGAGAGAGATCACAAGTAGGCAGAGAGGCAGGCAGAGAGAGAGGAAGCAGCAGCCTCCCCGCCAAGCAGGGAGCCTGATGCAGGGCTCGATCCCAGGACCCTGAGATCATGACCTGAGCCGAAGGCAGATGCTTTAATCCACTGAGCCACCCAGGCGCCACATCCCAAAGGAATTTTTAAGGTTTTATTTTGAAAAGGAATACAGTTACCTTTCTCTTGACGATTTTCTTAATAACATTTTTTCTCTAGCTTACTTTATTGTAAGAATACAGTATTTAAGGGCGCCTGGGTGGCTCAGTGGGTTAAAGCCTCTGCTTTCGGCTCAGGTCATGATCTCAGCGTCCTGGGATCGAGGCCCGCGTCGGGCTCTCTGCTCAGCAGGGAGCCTGCTTCCTCCTCTCCCTGTCTCTCTGCCTGCCTCTCTGCCTACTTGTAATCTCTCTCTCTGTGTCAAATAAATGAATAAAATCTTTAAAAAAAAAAAAGAATACAGTATTTAATACATGAAACACAAAATATGTGTTAACTGACTTTATATCATTTGGTAAGGCTTCCAGTGAACAGCAGGCTATCGGTAGGTTAAGTTTTGGGGTAATCAAAAGTTACATGTGGTTTTTCAACTGCACAGAGGTGCCCCTAATCCCTGTGTTGTTTGAGGGCCAACTGTATTATCTGTCCTTGAATTGAGTGAAATTAAAATTACATATTTTGGGACACTCCAAGTAATAGGACTTATCACCGTGGAAGAGAGTTAAAAAAAAAAAAAATCACACATTTGTGGCCACCTGAAAAGGGCTTTTCCCTCCCTAACAGCAATGACACACACACCCACACTATACAACGTATAAGGAGCTGTTTCCTCTACCTCCATTTACTAAATGGAGCATATTCTTAAGATGGGGGGGGCCACAACTCAAATGGTTAGAGATATGGTGGGCGAACCAAGCACAAAAAGACTGCAGGAGAGTAGTGTATGTCCTTTCCAAAAGGAGCACTATGGGTGTCATGCGAGAACACTGATCTGGTGCCACTGATCTTCACGTTTTTCAGGCAGAGCCCTAGCCAATTTTTTCCATAAAAAATTCCCCCAATTCTAGAAACTACAAGTCACATAAAACCTGTCTGAGGCCTCTTGGAAACGGACAGTTTATAATCTCTGTGCACTTTCCAAGGCAGACTGGCACCCTCCCTGAATGCTAGAAACACCCAGAACAGCATCAGTTTTCCCTCACCTCCATCTGCAGGGGCCTGGATTCAGGACACCCTCTGTCCAGACTCCAAGTGTCCACTACATCCCACACCCCTTGCCGTCTGCCCTCCAACACCCAGTGCCTGCCCAACTGTCAGCCTTGAAACCACATGGCACTCCTATCACTTGCTTATCATCACACCAGCCCCAGACTCCTGAATTACCCACCTCATCCTCATACATCCTATTTTGTTCCCATCTTTCTTCCCCCTAACTTCCAGGGGAACTTAGCTTGGGAACTTAGCAACTGCCTTAAGCAAAATCTCTCATTTCCTCAATCTCCTCTCTGAACATTCTCATCACCTTCTTCTTACTCTTACCAAACCCTCTGCTCTCCCTTGAGGACATGCCCAAGAGGGTAGGTCTCCTTGCTCCCGATGCTGCTTCTACACCATTCTCCTTCTGCCCTCTCAAAACTCCAGCTGTTAATCTCATCATCAAAGTAGACTGTACCCCACCCTGTACATCATCTGCTAGCCCAGACCACGACTCCTCATTTCCGGACTTTAGCTCCTGGCTCACTGTCTCTCATGCTGGCTCCATCGTCATTCCCAGTGATTTCCATATCCCTCAGACCATCCTGGCCTCTTGGTTCCTAGACCTCTTCTCCAGTGATCTTGTTCTCCCCTCAGCCTTGTCCCACAATGGTTATATCACGACCTTGTCCCAAAAAACACAACTTCTTGGAAACTCAGTTTCAAGTGTCTCACTCACTGCCCATTGTATCCTGTCTTTCCAGTTCATTCCCTCCAAAACCTCAACTCCAACAATTCACTAACCCTACCACCACTCCTCTACCCCTCAAGCCCCCTCATGTTTTCACACAGATCAAATTCCTTGACCAGCCATTACGATCACCCCACACACACATTCACTACACACCTCCCCACCTCATGTACTCATCTAGTGGCACCTATGCAGTTGGATGTGGCTGGAGAAACACATCACTCTTAGTGGAAGACCATGCTTCCTGAAAAAAAATCAAAGCAACCAGAAGGGGGAAAAAAAAATCAAAACTACCTCCCGCCTCAAATTAAACTACTGAAAGCTTCCAAACAAACAGAACTTCAGATAAGCGAGGTCATTAGTTCACCCAACGAGACAAGAGTACTTCTGAAAGGTCAGGAGGTCCAGCCAGCTGCAGCAGCCAGAAAGGCCACCAGGAAGAGAGAAGGCCTCTGAAGTCAGACTTGACTTTGTCAATTACGACTGTGTGATCTAATGCAAGACCTGTAGCTGGACCACCCCACCAGGTTGTTTCAAGGATTAAATACATCAGAACTGGGCGCCTGGGTGGCTCAGTGGGTTAATGCCTCTGCTTTCGGCTCAGGTCATGATCCCAGGGTCCTGGGATCAAGGCCCGCATCGGGCTCCCTGCTCAGCGGGGAGCCTGCTTCCCCCTCTCTCTCTCTGCCTGCCTCTCTGCCTCCTTGTGATCTCTCTCCCTCTGTGAAATAAATAAAAAAATAAAATCTTTAAAAAAAATAAATAAATAAATAAATAAATACATCAGAACTCAGAGTAAGCGGTAGAGGTTAACCCTAAACTCAGTTTTGATAAAGTACCAGAGCAGGTAACTGGAAGGTACATCCTAACATAATTACATCATTGAAAAGTCCATGTCAAATTCTAGTTCAGACTGCAAGAATGTTCAACACCTGGATTCTTTTTATGAGTTATTTTTTCATTTTTATTTTTTTAGATTTTATTTATCTGAAAGAGAGATAGAGATCCTAGAACCCTGGGATCATGATGTGAGCTGAAGCTAGATACTTAAACGACTAAGCCCACCCATGTATCCCTGTTTTATTTATTTATTTTTCTAAGATTTCATTTATTTATCTGACAGAGCGAGCACAACCGGGGGGGAAAGTAGAGGAAATGAGAGAAGCAGACTCTCCCCTGAGCAGAATGCTGGGATCCAGACCTGAGCCGAAGGGAGACGCTTAACCGACCAAGCCACCCAGGTATCCAACACCTTCATTCTTGATTCCTTGACCTACAGAGCTGATTCTCTCCCCAATTACCCCTGACATCCCCATTAGCTAATTTCTTCCCCTCTGCCTCTGACGTGGAGAAATTAACAGCCTTCAGAAGCCACCACAGGTGATGACTTGGTGTACACACACCCTGCTTTCTTCTTTCCACTCAAAATGTTAGCCTACAAAGCCACCTGGCTCCTGCCTACTTCTCCCACCTCACATCCTCCCCCAATTCTCTCCCCACCCCCAGTTCTACTCCAGCTAGGATGGTTCTCTGTCTTTTCCTTGAATACCACCAGACGTGCTCCAACTCCTAGGTCTCTGACTCCATTACCTCCAAATGGACTGGACTCTCATCCACCAGGTCTTTGTGTTAGGGCTCAAGACATCACCCTCCGAGAGAACTCCCTTGACCACCTGAGCCAAAGCAGCCCCATCATCTTACATTCACGCTGTTTGTGTACTTCACCTTGTTCATTTACTTCTTAGTAATTTAATTCTGCGGTGATTGCTCTTTATCTAAATGTTTACTCACTGTCTCTCTCACTAGAATATAAGCTAAGTGCAGGGACCTGGCTTGTCTGAGTCACAACTGTTATCACCAGGGCCAGCATTATCCCTGACACATAGCAGGGGCTCAATAAGTCTTGCTGAATCAGTGAATTCTTCTTTGAAAAGAGGGTTTTTTCCCAAAGCCTGGCTGTGCCTGTCTGAAGCCGTTGAGGTTATGACAACACTCGTTCAAAATGACCTTCCCAGGCCAGACTTCTGGAGAATGCAGAGATTTGAACTGGGCCTTATTCTCCACCAACCTGTAAGGACCAATTCCACGAACCCCAGCTTCTCAATGCCAATACTCTTCTTATACCAAGGGGTCCCCACTCTTGCACCTTTGCAGTTTCTCCCCTCCAACACTTTCGCTTTTCTCCTCCTTCCTTTGGATATCACAGAGAGACACCTTTCTTTTCGGAGGCGCTCTACTGCAACTGAACCAGGTTAAGATTTCTCGGGAGGCTGTGGTCCAGTATCTAGAGAGGTGGGCGTCAGGGCTTCTTCCCAGGAGCTAAAACTGCCATTACGTCATCTAACCCAACCCCCACCCTCTCGGGCCTGGCCTCCCAGGGCTCTCCTGCGCCGCGGAACTCTCCTCTGCCAGGAGGCGGCTGATCTTCTGTTGGGCCTCTCACCCCCTTCCTGCCACAGGAAGGGCCAATGCCACGCCTTCTTGGGTCAATACTCCTAAGTCTCCTCCCTCACCCGCAGGAAACTGTCCCAACTCTGGCTCCGCCGCCCGTCCTCACTCCCAGGGGCTCCCAAACCTCAGCCCCAGGCTCAATCTCCCAGAGCCCGCTCCAGCACACCCTCTGAGCTTCACCAGGTCGCCCCCAATTCCCTCTCCCGCCTATTCGCCCGGCTCAGACCTTGCCCAAGGCCCCTCGCACCCCCACTTCGCCCCCGGACCCTAACGCCCCAACCCTCGGCCTCTCGGCCTTCCACTCCTCCCAGGAGACCCGGCCCGGCCCTCACCGTGGACGCCACGTTCTCCGTCGGCCGCCTCAGCCCGGAAGAGGAGCAGCGAGGCCAGCAGGGCGAGGAGAGCCCCGCACCGCATCAGCCCACACAGCTGCGCCATGACGGCTTCCACCCAGCTGCGCAGACGAAGCCTCGAGCTGATGGCCGTTAGGGTCTCGCGATCAGGTGCGGGAAGACCCTTGCCGCGCACGCGCGCTGGAGAGCCTCGTGTTCAGGTGCGGGCGCTCCCAGAGGGTCTGCGAGGAGCTGCGCCGGCTTCCTACCGAAGCCTCCCGGAAGACCCCCCCACCCACCTCGTCGGACCTTCGGTGTGCCGACACGCTGCCTCCTACGCCCACGATGCTTCTGTCTGCCCCTCACTCGCCCCTCGTCCCCGGCGACACTCAGCGACTGTCCCACGGTCCAGAACCGCGCCACGCTTCCACACGCTCGGTGGGCGCTAATGCCAATGGCGGCCGCCTCCGAGCGGCTATCGAAGGTGGCCGGTTCGGGAGGGGGCGGGGCGCACCTGGCGAGGCGGGGCGCGCAGGGCGCAGGCGCAGGGAGCAGGCACCTGAGTGGGGATCGTCCTCCCTCCGCGCACCTGGGCTGGCCCCAGGAATGTGGGCGGGGCTTGCGTTTGTTCCCCAGAGGTAGGACCTAGCCTATTGGGAGGCGTAAATCTGCTGAGCCCTGGGGCTCCTGCTACTCTGCTCCCGGGCTTGGTGACGTCCTGGTACTGATGTGGGAAACGAAGGCAGAAGAAAAAATTAAATTTCCTTACAGCCCATTGACCGGTCCTTGAAACAGGCAGTGCCATTCCTCTAGGGACTCAACTGCCCTGATATTAATACTTTGCTAAAGGCAAAAGGTAATCCTAGCCCGAACCTTCCCCCACCCCGACTCCTGGGTGGGACTCTGTGACATTCTTCCAAGAAGCTCCCAACCCTCTTAATGTTAAAGCCTTGCTAGAGGGGGAAAAACAACCTTAACTTGAAAATGGCAGGGCCTCTCGTATCTCGTAGGTCCTCTTTAGCATATGAAAGTTCTTTTGAAACCTCCCTTTTTCCTTACTGCCCTCCCAACTTGTAGGTATAAAGTGAGCCACTCCTTATGACCCCAGTGCCCCTCTTTCTGCCCAAGGGTCCTGTCCTCCTGCTTTAATAAACCACCGTTTTGCGCCAAAGATGTCTGAAGAGTTCTTGCTCGGCCTTCGGCTTGGAACCCTAACGTCGTCTTTACTTTTACTTTACGTTGTCAGTACCTTCGCTCTTGGGCTGGGCCTCGGGGTAGGAGAAGAGGGTACAGAATGCTCTTTCTGGAAATCTGTGGTTCCTGAACATGTGGTGATGAAGCTCGCCTCATTTCTGCCCTCCTTTGAGGGTGAGGAATTTATCCCTTCCTAAATTGAATGTTCACTGAACGCCTACTAGATGTGTTACTGGGAACCCAGAGATGACCATGTCAGACTACTCCTTTCCTCACCAGACAGGAACAACCGAGAGTAGTGATGACAGAACCATAGGACCGAGTGATTAGAGTGATTGGGGATGTGATGGGGGAGCACAGACTGATCAGGGACTGAGGTGGTGGAAGTGAGGAGGTGGCTTTGATAATAAACTCTGAAGGCTCAGAAGGGCTGATGGACAAACATTCCAAGCATCCAGAACAGCAAATGCAAAAGTCCTGAGGCAAGGAAGGCAACAGTACCCTACCCGATCCAGGGCCACTCCCAGTCTTTACCCTCCCTCCTAGTATAATATGTGAAGAGCCCTAATTGGGTTATCAAAATGGTGTTTACCTGAAGCAATTAAAGTTTTGTGTCCATTTTATTTTATTTTATTTTTAAGTAATCTCTACATCCAACGTGGGCAGGAACTCAACCTCAAGATCAAGAGTGGTGTGCTATACCGACTGAGCCAACCAGGTGCCCTCACCATTTTTTTTTATTAAAAAGTTTTTTTTGCCCACCATCTTAATCTTTTAGTGAGGTCCAAGGACTCAAGGTCAAGAGTCTCAATGTGAGGACAAAGATCTGTCCAGCACCTGAACCCCCACCCCCCCATTCCTCTAAACCAGGGCTTGAGCCGGAAGACAGGACTGTGGTGAGAGTTGAGGCTGGAGAGGAGTCACAAGTCCATTCATTCACACATCTGTTCATTTGGCATATTCATTGAGCACCCACTATAAGCCAGGTACTGTTGGAGAAGTTACAATGAACAAAGCAAAATACCTGTCCCGTTGGAATTCATTTTGTAATACTGGGAACAGTGGTAGTACTAGCATATTTGACACCTGGAGGGGATAATTTTTTTATACTTCCTCCTCTCTACCAGATAATTATTTTCAATAATAATCATGCAAAAGTCATTAATTTGTTCTTTAGTCTTAAAAATAACAATTGAGGGGCACCTGGGTAGCTCAGTGGGTTAAAGCCTCTGCCTTCGGCTCAGGTCATGATCTCAGGGTCCTGGGATGGAGGCCCGCATCGGGCTCCCTGCTCACCAGGGAGCCTGCTTCTTCGGCCTTGTTCTCCCCTTACCCTCATTCTCTGTGTCAAATAAATAAAATCTTAAAAATTAAAAAAGAAAGAAAGAAACCCCATAGTGGTCAGCAGTCACTCCCCTTCCCCTCAATTCTTTCAGCCCCAAGCAACCACTAATCTATTTTCCATCTATGAATTTGCCTATTCTGGACATTTCATATAAGTAGAATCATACAGTGTGTGACCTTTTGAGTCTGGTCTCTCTCACTTAGCATGTTTTCAACGTTCATCCAAGGTATAGCATGTATCAAAACTTAATTTCTTTTTACTGCCAAATTCCAGTCCATTGCACGGACACACCACATTTTATTTATCCATTCATCAGTTGGTGCGCTGTGTTGTTTCCACCTTTTGGTTATTCGGAACAATGCTGTGATGCACATTCACAGACATGTTTTGTGTGAACATATGCTTTCAGTTCTCCTGTGTATTCTTAGGAGTAGAATTGCTGAGTCATATGGTAACTCTAAGTTTAACCTTTTGAGGAACTGCCAGACTGTTTTCCAAAGTGGCTGCACCATTTTACATTCCAAGCATCAATGTATGAAAGTTGTGATTTGGGGAGCCTGGGTGGCTCAGTCGTTAAGCATCTGTCTTCAGATCAGGTCACGATCCCAGGGTCCTGGGATCCAGCCCTGAATCGGGCTCCCTGCTCAGCGGGGAGCCTGCTTCTCCCTCTCCCTCTACTGTTCCCTGTGCTTGTGCTCTCTCACTCTCTCTGTCAAATAAATAAATAAAATCTTTAAAAAAAAAATCAAAGTTGTGATTTCTCCACAACCTTGCCAACACTTGATATTTTCCATTTAAAAGAAATTATAGCCATCTGGGGCACTGGCTTGAAGAGTGTGTGACTTTTGATCTGACCAGTATGAGGTCATGAGTTCAAGCCCCACAATGGGTGTAGAGATAACTACAGAAAAGAAAATAAATGTTAAAAAAGAAATAAAAGAAATAATAACCATCCTACTGGATGTGAAGTGGTATCTCCTTATGGTTTTGATTTGCATTTTCCTGATAATTAACCTGTTGAGCATCTCTTCATATGCTTATTGGCCTTTGTATATATTTTTTAGAGAAATATCTATTCAGAGTCTTTGTCCATTTTTTCATGAGGTTATTTATCTTATTATTATTGAGTTCCACCACTTCTTTCTTTATTTTAGGTATAAATACCTAATTAGGAGGTGCCTGGGTGGCTTGGTCGGTTGGGCGCCTGACTCTTGGTTTCAGCTCTGTTCATGGTCTCTGGGTCATGGGACTGAGACCTGTGTGGACCTTTGCTCTCAGTGCAGAGTCTGCCCGGGGTTCTCTCGCTGCCTCTCTCTCTGCCCCTCCTCCCACTCTTTCTTTCTCTCTCTCAAATAAATAGGGGTACCTGGGTGGCTCAGTTGGTTAAGGGTCTGCCTTGGACTAGGATGGAGCCCCATGTCAGACTCTCTGCTCAGCATGGGAGCCTGCTTGTGTGCTCTCTCTCTCTCAAATAAATAAATAAAATCTTTTTTTAAAATATTTTTTATTTATTTGACAGAGAGAGAGATTACAAGTAGGCAGATAGAGAGAGAGGAGGAAGCAGGCTCCCCATGGAGCAGGGAGCCTGACATGGGACTCGATTCCAGGACCCTGAGATCATGACCTGAGCCGAAGGCAGAGGCTTTAACCCACTGAGCCACCCAGGTGCCCAAATAAATAAAATCTTTAAAAAAAGAAAATAAGTAAATAAAATCTAAAAAAAAAAAGTATCTTGTCAGATATATGATTTGCAANAGGCAGAGGCTTTAACCCACTGAGCCACCCAGGTGCCCAAATAAATAAAATCTTAAAAAAAAGAAAATAAGTAAATAAAATCTAAAAAAAAAAGTATCTTGTCAGATATATGATTTGCAATTCTTTTTTTTTTAAGATTTTATTTATTCATTTGACACAGAGAGATTACAAGTAGGCAGAGAGGCAGGCAGAGAGAGAGGAGAGAGGAAGGAAGCAGGCTCCCTGCTGAGCAGAGCCCGATGTGGTCCTCTATCCCAGGACCCTGGGATCAGGACCTGAGCCGAAGGCAGTGGCTTTAACCCACTGAGCCACCCAGGCACCCTGATTTGCAATTCTTCATTCTGTGTGTTATCTCTTCCCTTTCTTGATGATGTCCTTTGAAGCACAGAACTTTTTTTTTTTTTAAGTAAGCTCTATGCCCAACGTGGGGCTTGAGCTCTCACAACCCCCAGATCAAGAGTTGCAAGCTCCATGGACCGAGCCAGCAGGCATCCCTGAAACATGAAAGTTTTTAATTTCAATGGAATTTACCTATTTTTTCTCTTATTGATTCCACTTTTGGTGTCATATCTAAGAAACCATTGCCTGTTTATGGATAGTTTTAAGCAGGGGTGGGATATGGCCAAATTTAAGTTTTTTTTTTTTTTTAAAGATTTTATTTATTTATTTCACAGCGGGAGAGAGATCACAAGGAGGCAGAGAGGCAGGCAGAGAGAGAGAGAGAGGGGGAAGCAGGCTCCCTGCCAAGCAGAGAGCCCGACGCGGGCCTCGATCCCAGGACCCTGAGATCATGACCTGGGCCGAAAGCAGAGGCTTTAACCCACTGAGCCACCCAGGCGCCCCAAATTTAAGTTTTATCTTATTTTTTTAATATTTTATTTTTATTTATTTGTCAGAGAGAGAGGGAGAGAGCACAAGCTGGCAGAGTGGCAGGTAGAGGCAGAGAGAGAAACAGGCTCCCCGCTGAGCAAGGAGCTGGACTCCATCCCAGGACCCTGGGATCATGACCTGAGCCGAAGGTAGCTGCTTAACTGACTGAGCCACCCAGGTGTCCCCAAATTTAAGTTTTAAAGTATCGTTCTTGCTGCTTGTAATTAGAAGTGGGAAGACTGGTGAAGTAAAGGACTTCTGTGATCACCCTTGCTAAAATCAACCCCTCCCTCACTTCATTTCTCCTTTCAGCTTCATATTTCTCCATAGAACTTATCATATTCTAATAAGCTGTATAGCAGTGCTTACTATTGACTGCTTCCAACACAAGAATGTCAACTCCCTGAGGACTGGGCTTGCCTGTTCACTATTCTCTCTCTAGTGCCTAGAACAGTGCCTGGTGTGTGTGTGTGTGTGTGTGTGTGTGTGTGTGTGTGTGTGTGTGTGTGTGATATATATATATATATATTTCTATCTATCAATACGCATTATTGAGATTTTCAGAAATCTGAAAGGATTGAAGAGAGTAGGAGCCCACTCCCTCTGTGAAAGTCGCTAAGAAACCCATGGGGAAGGGAGTCCGGGAGGTGGTGCCTGGTAGTAACCAGAGGGAGAAAGGACCGTCTGGATGCTATCCTGCTTGGGGGGTGTGATATGAGAGAGAGGCTAACAGATGTCATGATGTCAAACGAATATATATTTGTTGAATAGAATGAATAAGTGAACGAAAGGCTGCGTGAATGAGCGAATAAATGAAAGAACGAATAAATATACTGTGAGTACTGCGGCTCAATCTTCCCTTGGAGAAAGGCTCCTGCACTGTCCCTTGCAGCCGCCAGGGGGCGCAGACAGGCCCGGTCCCCAAGAGCCTGTCCCGGGACCCCGCCCCCCGGGAGCCCGGCCCCGGGAGCCCCCGCCGCCGGGCCCGGCCTGGGACTCCCGGACAGCGCGCACACCTGGATTGGACACGGTTTCGGGCTTTACGCAGTGCAGCGACCAGTCCCTGCGCTACCGGCGGGGAAACTGAGGCCCGGGCGACTGGGGCG
>LNAC01000161.1:2010946-2025062 GCA_002007465.1 Ailurus styani
CTGGGTGGCTCAGTGGGTTAAAGCCTCTGCTTTCGGCTCAGGTCATGATCTCAGGTTCCTGGGATCGAGTCCCGCATCGGGCTCACTGCTTGGCAGGGAACCTGCTTCCTCCTCTCTCTCTGCCTGCCTCTCTGCCTACTTGTGATCTCTCTCTCTCTCTCTCTGTGTCAAATAAATAAAAAAATAAAAATAATAAAGATTTTATTTATTTGACAGAGGGAGAGAGATCATAGGAGGCAGAGAGACAGGCAGAGAGAGAGAGAAAGAAGCAGGCTCCCCGCTGAGCAGAGCGCCCGATGCGGGCCTCGATCCCAGGACCTTGAGATCATGACCTGAGCCAAAAGCAGAGGCTTTAACACACTGAGCCACCCAGGTGCCCGAGCATGTGACTCTTGATTTCAGTGAGTTTGAGCCCCACACTGAGCATGGAGATTACTTTTATTTTTTATTTTTTTATTTTATTTTTTTTAAAGATTTTATTTATTTATTTGACACAGAGAGAGAAATTACAAGTAGGCAGAGAGGCAGGCAGAGAGACAGGGAGAGGAGGAAGCAGGCTCCCTGCTGAGCAGAGAGCCCGATGCGGGCCTCGATCCCAGGACGCTGAGATCATGACCTGAGCCGAAAGCAGAGGCTTTAACCCACTGAGCCACCCAGGCGCCCTAAAGATTACTTTTAAAAAATTAAACTAAAGCAGTGCCTGGGTGGCTCGGTGGGTTAAAGCCTCTGCTTTCGGTTCAGGTCATGATCTCAGTGTCCTGGGATGGAGCCCCTATTGGGCTCTCCGCTCAGCGGGAAGCCTGCTTCTTCCTCTCTCTCTGCCTGCCTCTCTGCCTACTTGTAATCTCTCTCTCTCTGTCAAATAAATAAATAAAATATTTTTTAAAAATTAAGCTAAAACGTGGGCGCCTGGGTGGCTCAGTGGGTTAAAGCCTCTGCCTTCAGCTCAGGTCATGANGATCGAGGCCCGCATCGGGCTCTCTGCTCAGCAGGGAGCCTGCTTCCTCCTCTCTCTCTCTGCCTGCCTCTCAGCCTACTTGTGATCTGATCTCTCTGTGTCAAATAAATAAATAAAATCTTTTAAAAAAAAAATTAAGCTAAAACGTAAAATGTCAATAAAGAACACAGAAGGTAATCTGAAAAAAACGAAGCCACCATGTCCTTGGATAGTGTATCTTAATATTATCTACATGTCAGTTCTCTCGAAATTCACCAAAAAATTTAAAGCAATCTTGGGACGCCTGGGTGGCTCAGTTGTTAAGCATCTGTCTTTGGATCAGGTCATGATCCCGAGGTCCTGGGATCCAGCCCCACATCAGGCTTTCTGCTCAATGGGAACCCTGCTTCTCCCTCTCCCACTCCCCCTGCTTGTGTTCCCTCATCACTGTCTCTCTCTGTCAAATAAATAAAATCTTTTTAAAAAATAAAAACAAATAAAATTAAAGCAATCTTAATAAAAATTCCAGATTTTTTAAGTACTTAATAAACCAATTCTAAAATTTATATGGAGGAATAAAAGTATACAAATAGCTAAGTCAACAGCTATTTGTAGAATAGCTGCAACAGCAGGAAGGGGGGGGGCACCTGAGTGGCTCAGTTGGTTAAGCGGCTGCCTTTGGCTCAGGTCATGATCCCAGCGTCCTGGGATTGAGTCCCTCATCGGGCTCCCTGCTCGTCTGGGAGCCTGCTTCTCCCTCTCCCACTGCCTGCCACTCTGCCTACTTGTACTCTCTCTCTCTGTCAAATAAATAAATAAAATCTTAAAAAAAAAAAGGAAAGGGGGGTCTTCCTTTACTAAATATTAAGACAAACTGCAAAGCCATAGTTATAAAAATAGTATGTTGCAAGAACAGATGAATACACCAAAGGAACAGAACAGACTCACAGGCAGACCCAGGCATGTACAGGGACATAAAATGATAGGGATGGCCTTTCCATTCAGTGAGGAAAGGATAGATTGTTCATTGTGGCTTTAGGAAAACTGACTCACTATATGGAGGGGGAAAAAAATGGATCCTTACCTCACACCACATACAAAGATAGACTCCAGATGAAGTAAAGACCTAAATGTAAAGAATAAAACTATGGAGTTAATGTGGGTGCTGGGCTGGCTCAGTTGGTGGAGCGTGCAACTCTTAGTCTTGGGTTGTGAGTTTCAGCCCCACATTGGGCGTAGAGATGAAAGAAAAAGAAAGAAAAAGAGAGAGACAGAGAAAGAAAGAAAGAAAGAAAGAAAGAAAGAAAGAAAGAAAGAAAGAAAAGAAAGAACGGAAGGAAGGAAGGAAAGAAAGAAAGAAAGAAAGAAAGAAAGAAAGAAAGAAAGAAAGAAAGAAAGAAAGAAAGATGAATTCATTTTCTCACAGTTCTAAAGGTTGGGAAGTCTGAGATCAGGATGCCAGCGAGGACTCTCTCCCTAGCTTGCAGATGGCTGTCTTCCTGCTGTGTCCTCACAGAAAGAAAGTCAATCCTCACAGTCAGAAAGAAAGAGAACAGAGTTGCTGGTGTCTCTTAAGAGGACACTAGTTCCATCAGACCTCATGTAATCCTAATTGCTTCCCAAAGGCCCACCTCCAAGCACCATCACACTGGGGCTTAGGGATTCAATGTATGAATATGGGTGGGGGGGACACAAACATTCATTTCATAACAGTGACTTCTCTTTTTTTTTTTTAAGATTATTTATTTATTTATTTATTTGACACAGAGAGAGAGAGATCAGATCACAAGTAGACAATAGACGGAGAGGCAGGCAGAGAGAGGAAGCAGGCTCCCCGCTGAGCAGGGAGCCCGATGCGGGCCTCCATCCCAGGACCCTGAGATCATGACCTGAGCCTAAGGCAGAGGCTTTAACCCACTGAGCCACCCAGGTGCCCAAAAGATAATATACAGTGACTTTAAAAAAAAAAAAAAAAAGATGTATTTGAGAGAGAGAGAGAGTGTGTGTGCATGTGCTCTCTCTCTCTCATGAGCAGGGGGAGGGACCGAGGGAAAGGAAGGAGCAGGCACCCCGCTGAGCACCCCATACTAGCCACTCGGGCACCCTATGACAATGACTTCTAAGGTTAGGTCAGAAAAGGCTTCAGCTGGGTTCTCTTGGTATGCTTGTTCCCGGAAGCCAGCTGCCATGTTGTGAGGGAGCCCACGGAGACATGGAGGGGTTTTGTGTACTAGACAGCCAGAATCAAAGGCCAGACACACGTGTCAAGAAGCCTGCAGAGAGGGTGCCTGGGTGGCTCAGTGGGTTAAAGCCTCTGCCTTCGGCTCAGGTCATGATCCCAGGGTCCTGGGATCGAGGCCCACATCGGGCTCTCTGCTCACCAGGGAGCCTGCTTCCTCCTCTCTCCTCTCTCTCTGCCTCTCTGCCTACTTGTAATCTCTCTCTCTGTGTCAAATAAATAAATAAAATCTTCAAAAAAAAAAAAAAAAAAGAAGAAGAAGAAGAAGCCTGCAGAGAGAGACCCCAGTCCTAGATGCCATCTGGCTGCAAGGGCATGAGAGGCCCCCAGTGGGGAGTGCTCAGCTGAGCCCCGTCACTCCCAGAACCATGAGACTGAAGTGTAATAAGTGATGGCTGTTTCATGCCACTCAATTTAGCAGAGTTGGTTACAGAGCCAGTGATCACAGGAAGAGTGTGGGGTGGGGGTGGGGGGGCCCCCACAGGAAGGACTTCTGAAACAGAACTTCAAGACTATAAACCATAAGGGGAAAGAATTTGATGAATTTGATCATGTCAAAATTAATAGTTTCTGTCCAAGGAATATCCTCACAGATGAAGTCTCATAGATGTTTAATGGGTAGATTCAGGGAAGATATTTACAACAGCTACAACTGATGAATGATTATAATTCAGAAACTACAGGGAATTCTTGCAAACTAACACCAGAAGACAAGACCCCTTACACTGATGTTGATGAGCACTGAGTATGGTACAGAATTGTTGAATCACTAGATTGTACCCTGAAGCTACTATAACACCGTATGTTAAATATACAGGGGTTAAAATTAAAAACTTAATTGGGGGGGCACCATCAGCCTTTGGTTCATGTCATGATCTCTGGGTCCTGGGACTGAGCCCTGCATCAGCCTCCCTTCTCAGCGGAGAGCCTACTTCTCCCTCTGCCTTTCTCTACCACTCCTGCTCTCTCTCTCTCTCTCTCAAATAAATAAAATCTTAAAAAAAAATAATAACCTTAATTTTTAAAAGGCAGTAAGAGAGGGGCAACTGGGTGGCTCAGTCATTAAGTGTCTGCCTTTGGCTCAGGTCATAAGCCCAGGGTTTTGGATCAAGCCCCGCATTGGGTTCCCTGCTCAGCAGGAAGCCTGCTTCTCCCTCTCCCACTCCCCCGCTTGTGTTCCCTCTCTCCCTGTCTCTCTCTCTCTGTCAAATAAATGGACGAAATCTTAAAAAAAAAAAAAAAGGTATTAAGAGTACACTTATCTAAATAAGTGCTGAGAAATGTATAGAATTGTTAAATCATTATATTGTATACTTGAAACTAATATAACACTGTATGTTAATTATACTCGAATTTAAAAAAAAGTTCACAGCAAAACCAAAACAAAACAAAAGCATCTCTGGTTGGAAAATATGCAAGGGATTATGAACAGTAATCTGAAAGAAGCAAATTAAAATAACAATGAGAGGGGTATTTTTAAGTAATCTCCACACCTGACGTGGGGGCTTGAACTCACAACCCCAAGGTCAAGAGTCCCATGTTCTATTGACTGAGCCAGCCAGGTGCCCCTAAGAATTAAACAAAGACAAAAATTAAACAAAGCAAAGAGACTGGAAGTGCTGGGGGTGGGGGGGAAATTGCCATTTTCAATGGGGTAGTGTGGTAGACAGAAAAGTGGCCCCAAAATGTCTGTGTCCTAATCCCCAGAACCTGGGACTGTGTTCCCTTACATGGCAGAAGGAACTTTGGAGATGTGATCAAGTTAAGGGGCTTGAGGTGGGGAAGATTCTCCTGGAATGCTCAGTGTAATTACAAGGGTTCTTATAAGAGAGAAGCAGAGTGGGGTGCCTGGCTGGCTCAGTTGGTTGAGCCTCTGATCATGGTCTCAGGGTCCTGGGATTGAGTCCTGCATCAGGCTCCTTGCTCAGTGGGGAGTCTCCCTCTCCCTCTGCAGTGGCCCCAGCTTGTGTCATCTCTCTCTCTTTCAAATGAATGAATAAACTGTTTAAAAAATTTCTCATAAGGGTGCCTGAGTGGCTCAGTGGGTTAAAGCCTCTGCTTTCGGCTCAGGTCATGATCTCAGGGTCCTGGGATCGAGGCCCGCATCGGGNCTCTCTCTGCCTGCCTCTCTGCCTCCTTGTGATCTCTCTCCCTCTGTCAAATAAGTAAATATTGGGCGCCTGGGTGGCTCAGTGGGTTAAAGCCTCTGCTTTCGGCTCAGGTCATGATCTCAGGGTCCTGGGATCGAGGCCCACATCGGGCTCCCTGCTCAGCGGGGAGCCTGCTTCCCCCTCTCTCTCTCTGCCTGCCTCTCTGCCTCCTTGTGATCTCTCCCCCTCTGTGAAAAAAAAAAAAAAAAAAAAAAAAAAAAGTAAATATTAAATAAATAAATAAATAAATAAATAAAATCTTTTTAAAAAATTCTCATAAGAGAGAAGCAGAGGGAAATTTGACACACACACACACACGTGTGCGCGTGCATGTGCACAGAAGAGAAAATGATGTGAAGATAAGCAGAGAAAGATTTGAAGATACAGTCACAAGCCAAGGAAAGCCACCAGACGCTGGGTGAGGCACAGACTGCGTGCTCTCCTGACGCCTCCAGAAGGCGGGGGACCCTGTCCACACCTTGATTTCCCCCCAGTGATACTGATTTCAGACTCCTGGCTTCCAGAATGGTAGGAGAAGAGATTTCTGTTGTTTTAAGCCGCCAAGTTTGTAGTCATTTGTCACAGTGGCCATGGTTCTGCTGCTTCTCATCCCTCCTCACCCCTGCTCTGCCCCCTGCTCTCACTGGAGCCACCGCAGCCTCCTCCCTGGTCTCTGTCCAACCCGCCCCCCCAACCCCGCAATCTGGCCCATCTGTGCAACTGTGGGGATCTTTCTATGACAACATCAGATCGTGCTTAGAACACACCACTTGCTTCCTTACCCTGGGTTTGTTTGTTTGCCTAATTAACATATAATGTATTATTTGTTTCAGGGGTACAGGTCTGTGATTCATCAGTCTTACACAATTCACAGCACCCACCATAACACATACCCTCCCCAATGTCCATCACCCAGCCACCCCATCCCTCCCATCCCCCTCCACTCCAGCAACCCTCGGTTTGTTTCCTGAGATTAAGAGTCTCTTATGGTTTGTCTGTGATATAGTACATTAATAAAAGAAAGAACAAGAACCATGTGATACTCTCTTAGATGCAGAAAAAGCATTTGTCAAAGTACGGTATACTTTCTTGGGCGCCTGGGTGGCTCAGTGGGTTAAAGCCTCTGCTTTCGGCTCAGGTCATGATCTCAGCGTCCTGGGATCGAGGCCCGCATCGGGCTCTCTGCTCAGCAGGGAGCCTGCTTCCTCCTCTCTCTCTGCCTGCTTCTCAGCCTACTTGTAATCTCTCTCTCTGTGTCAAACAAATAAATAAAAATCTTTAAAAAAAAAAAAAAAAAGTACGGTATACTTTCTTGATGAAAACTCTTCACAGGGTAGGGATAGAAGGTACCTACCTCAATATCATAAAAGCCATCTATGAAAACCCCACAGTGAATATCATTCTCAATGGGGAAAAACTGAGAGCTTTTCCCTTAAGGTCAGGAACACGGCAGGGCTGTCCACTATCACCACTGCTATTCAACATAGTACTAGAAGTCCTAGCCTCAGCAATCAGACAACAAAAAGAAATTAAAAGCATCCAAATCAGCAAAGAAGAAGCCAAACTCTCACTCTTTGCAGATGATATGGTACTTTATGTGGAAAACCCTAAAGACTCTACCCCAAAACTGCCCGAACTCATACAGGAATTCAGTAAAGTGTCAGGATATAAAATCAATGCACAGAAATCAGTTGCATTTCTATACACCAGCAAGACAGAATGAAGAGAAATTAAGGAGTCGATCCCATTTACAATTGCACCCAAAACCATAAGACACCTAGGAATAAATCTAACCAAAGAGGCAAAGAATCTGTACTCAGAAAACTATAGAAAACTCATGAAAGAAATTGAGGAAGACATAAAGATATGGGAAAACGTTCCATGCTCATGGATTGGGAGAACAAATATTGTGAAAATGCCTATGCTACCTAGAGCAATCTACACATTCAACGTAATCTCTAACAAAATACCATCAACTTTTTTCAAAGAAACGGGACAAATAATCCTAAAATTTGTATGGAACCAGAAAAGACCCCACATAACCAGAAGAATGTTGAAAAGGAAAAGCAAAGCTGGTGGCATCACAATTCCAGACTTCAAGCTCGATTACAAAACTTGATGATTACAAAGTAATCATCAAGACCGTATGGTACTGGCACAAGAACAGACACATAGATCAGTGGAACAGAATAGAGAGCCCAGAAATGGACCCTCAACCCTATGGTCAACTAATCTTTGACAAAGCAGGAGAGAAAGTCCAATGGAAAAAAGACACTCTCTTCAACAAACGGTATTGGGAAAATTGGACAGCCACATGCAGAAGAATGAATCTGGACCATTTCCTTACACCACACACAAAAATAGACTTACCCTGAGTTTTAAGGCCCTACTTGACATGGTCCGACCTTGTCCTCAGCCTCAGGATTGTTGTGATGGTCACATGCCTGTGCCCTGGAAGGGAAAGACTGCTCAGTGACCAGGACTCCCCCCATAGCCAGCCCATGTCAGGGCAGCACACAGGGTGCTTTGGGGTCAGCACCCCAAGTTCAAATCCAGGCTTTGGAATTTATTTGTGGTCTCCCACCAGAGAGCACCCCTCTGTGGGGGAGAGGAGAGGATGGGATCATGCGCATCCCTCTAGGCTGTTGAGATTATATATAAGTATAACCTTATAAGTAACACCTTCAGCCCAGGTGAGGTGCCTGGTACGTGTTCAGCCACAGGAATTTATGATGTAAGGATCGCATTTATCACGTACTTGTGCTTCACATGGACCCACCCAGCTGGGAAGCTGGAACTTCACTCCAATTTTGCAGATGAGAAAACAAAAGTTCCAGAAAGATAGAGGAGGTTCCTGCAGAGCCACAGGGGAACACAGGACATTAGCCACAGAGCCCACGCCATCCACTCTTGGCTCTGTGGCTTATGATGTGACCCCATCCCCCCACCCCACCACACTCCAGGGCTTGGCAACCTTCCCTTGAACTGCATTTTGTTTCTTCTCTCTGTGTTTGTCCTCAAACACTAACCCGGTGGTTCTCATGCCTTGAGGTTATTAGAAAGATGTGGGGGCCTGCTAAGGATAGATTCTGGGATCTGTTTTCAGAGAACCCTGAACCCCTAGGACCAGGGCATGGGGGGTGGGTGGGGATGGAATTTTCACAGACCTGAGTGGGTTCCGATGTGGAAATCAGTAAGCTCCCCCTCAGAGTAGCACAGGGAGGAAAGGTGAGGTTAGCTTCTCAGTCAGACCTGAGTTCAACTCCTAGCTCTCCCTGCCCTGATGGGTGGGGCTCTTGGAGGGTATTATCCCTCTGAGCCTAAGTTGCCTGACCTCACCTCCTCTGTACTTCAATATCCCCATCTGATCAAGAGACTTGGGAAGGTCATGTCTGAACATCCTGCGGGAGGTTTAGGGGAAGGCTGACGTTAATTTATTTATTTTAAAGATTTTATTTATTTATTTGACACACATACACACACAGATTATAAGTAGTCAGAGAGGCAGGCAGAGAGAGAGGAGGAAGCAGGCTCCCCGCTGAGGAGGGAGCCCAATGCGGCCTCGATCCCAGGACCCTGAGATCATGACCTGAGCTTTAGGCAGAGGCTTTAACCCACTGAGCCAGCCAGGCGCCCCGAGGGCTGAAGTTTAGTGGGGAAGAGAGGGATGTGGGCTGGGAGGTTAGCAATAGTATCTCCCTCAGAGGTCCAGGCGAAGCTCCCAGGGGTCTGGACAGAGGGTGGGCAGGGTCTGAGGCCCAGGGTGGGTGGCCCCACTGCCAGCAGGGTATCTGTCCCAGGTCTGAGGATTCAGAACAGCCTGTGTGGACAAAGACTGGGGCCACAGTGCCCTCTGGTGGCCAGATCCGGAGGCTCCAGGGTTAGGAGAAGTGAAGGCTGGGACTTCCAGGATCAGTGTTCCCCACACTTGGGTGACAGGAAGAGTGGGCATCAGGGTCCCAGGATGTCAGAACAGATGATTGCTCTGTGCCTGGAGAGGGCAAGGGGTCAGCAGTCGAAAGGATTCTCCCAGAATCTCCTCCAAAAAAGCCCCTCCCTAACCCACAACCTGGGTCCAGAGCCTCTTCAGGCTCCCAGTTCTTGTGCTTTCTTATCACAGCCTTGACCCCTCTGCTTGCACTTCCTCCACTCTTGGCTGTCAGTGTGTGGGAACGGATCTGTTACCCCACCAGACTGTGGGCTTAAAGAGCCCAGGGCAGAGCCAGCACCACTCTGTCCAGCCTGCCCTCTCGGAGCTGGGGACCACAATACTGTAGAAAGGAGTGAATGCGCCTGTGAACCTCTCCCTTCTCTTTGTCTTTAGCTCCAGACTCCCTGCTGGGGGGTTTCCTTAATACACACCCCCGTTCAGGCTGTTCAAGTGTCTGTGTGCGGGAGGGCACAGTCCGGAGCCTGCCTTACCCTCATGCTCTCCTCGTTGTGTGCTTCAGAGTTAGACGGTGGGGAGAGACATGGAGCATAACGTCTGGTTGATCCACTGATCTGCTCAACGAATAATTATTGTGCACCTACTACCTTTCAGGCCCTGTTCCAGACACCGGGAAGACAGCATCAGATGGGACAACAAGCCCTGCCCTCACAGAGCTGATATTCTAAAGGGTGAAGACAGACAATAAGTCAAATAACTAAATAGGTCTACTACAGGATGGCAAACTATAAGTATTGGAAGAAGAAGCATTCGAGAGGACAGGGTGATGGGGAATGCTATTTTAGCTGAGGCTGGATTTGAGGAGGGGACATTTAATCAGAAGCCTGAATAGGGCGCCTGGGTGGCTCAGTGGGTTAAAGCCGCTGCCTTCGGCTCAGGTCATGATCCCAGGGTCCTGGGATTGAGGCCCACGTCGGGCTCTCTGCTCAGCAGGGAGCCTGCTTCCTCCTCTCTCCTCTCTCTCTGCCTGCCTCTCTGCCTACTTGTAATCTCTCTCTCTGTGTCAAATAAAAAAATAAATAAAATCTTAAAAAAAAAAAAAAAGAAAAAGAAGCCTGAATAAAGTGAGGGATGGAGCCACGTGGATATCTGGGGGAGGAACATTCTAGGCAGAGAGAAGAGTAAGTGCAAAGATCCTGTGGCTGACAGGGGACTGGTATCTTCCAGGAACAGGGAGGAGGCCAGTGGGGCTGGAGCAAAGTCAGTCAAGGGAAGGAAAGAGGGAGATGAGGTCAGAAGAAATCGGATGAGGGTTGCAGAGGAGATCAAGTAGGGCCCTGAGGGCCTAGGGAGGACTTTGAATTTTATTCTGACTGTGAAGGAAGCCACTGGACGTTTTGAGCCAGAGAGCACTGTGGTGCCATATGTTTTAGACAGCCCACTGTGGCTGCGGCAGGGGGAACAGACCAGGAACGGTCCGGGCAGGAGACAATGGTGGATGGTACCAGGTGGAGGCTGTGAGGGGAGAAGACTAGGTGGATCTTGGATCTGCTTGTGAATGTAGAGATAACAGGATTTGCTCTTGGCTTGGGGTGGTGTGTGTGTGTGTGTGTGTGTGTGTGTGTGTGTGTGTGTGTGTGTGTGAAAGAAGAGAGTCAATGATTGATTGCACTTAGAACAAAATCCATTTTCTTTGTAATGTTCTACAAGGTTCTACATGATCTGGGTCCTTGCTCTTTCCCCAGTCTTGTCTCTCCCCTCACTCACTCTGCTCCAGTCACACTAGTTTTCTCACCGATCTTTCCCCTTGTCAAAGCTCACTCCCTTTCCCCTCCTGTTGCCTGGCTGGAACTTCTCAGGTCTCAGCTCAAATGCCATCTCCTCAGAAAAGCCACTTTAGAGCATTCATAATTCTCTAAAATGATTTTGTCTCTTTATTTTCTTCTTTATCACCTGTCTCTCTCCATGAAAAGGTAAGCTCCTTGAGGGCAACGACTTTGTTGGGTCACTGCTGTAGGCCACCGTGTCTAGAAGGGTGCCTGGCACCTGGCAGGCACTGAATAAGCTGAATAAGTGAACAAAGGCAGTGATTAACCCCTGTGCTTGTTTACGGGTCGGCTTACACAGAAGAGACACCGGACCAGCAAGCACAGACAAGAATACACGACAGATCCTGGGGTCATCCACATACCCTGGGGAGACCCAGAGGCCAGGGACTACCTGCTCCCACGCGGACCGGTCCTGGAGGATGGAGAGCCCGAGATGGGAATGGAGCACCCTCAGGGAGGAGGAAAGGATGCTCTGGGATGAGCCCCGCCCCGCCCTGTATCCTCAGCAGCCAATGGGCGCGTGGTCCTCCCGGCGCCCCCTGGGACGTGTAGTCCGGCCAGGGGCGCCCTCGGGCGCCGCCGCGCGCCCCTAGACTCCACGTCCCGTCGTGCGCCGGGAGGTGCGGGGATTGGCCGAGCCCCGCCCCCGGCCCGCCCCGCTCGGCTCGCGCCGCAGCCCCAAGAATGAATGAAATCGTAGCGCGCTGGGCGGCAGAGCGGGCGGCGCAGGCCGGGCTGGGCCCGCGCGCGGCGGCGGCAGCAGCGCCCCGGGCCGGAGGCGGCCCAGCCGAGCGGGCCATGGCCACCGCCATTCAGAACCCGCTCAAGTCGTGAGTGTCCCTGCCGTCCACGTCCCTCCATCCTTCCCCCCATCCCCGGCCCTTCCCCCGCCCTGACTGGGGAAGGGGACGCGGCACTCGGAGCGTAGTTTAATGGGGACCCCCAGAGCGCCCCCCCACCCCTGGGGGACCCGCCGCCCCTTGTTGTCCCCTGGGGTTGGGGGCGGGAGCCCCTTCGGGGTCGCGGGGGCGTCTCTTCTTTGTCGCTGTCAGTGAAGGAATGTGGCGCGGGCTGGGGGGTGGCGGAGGCCGCTTCCCCACCCAGAGTGGGGGTAGGGGCTTCCCTCTCCTCCTCCTCCATCTCTCCTCCTCCGCGCCTCCGGGGCCGCCGGGCCTGCCCCGGCACAGGGCTGGGAGTACGGACGCCTAAGTCCAAACCTCCGTCTCCGGGGTCTTCACCACCTCTCTCCTCTCATCGGAACCTTTCTCCCCCCCCCCTTTCTCTGGGGACCTCGGCCCGCGCGGCCGCAGGGTGGGAGCTGAGAGGTCGGGGGTCCTGTCTCCCCTTTTTCCTCCCCGGGTCTTCAGGACCTAGAAGCTCTGACGCCCAGGTCAGCTCAGACCGTGGGATCGCTCCCTCTCCCCGCCCATAGACATCTAACGAGAGCATCTCTCATCCCCTTGGGGACCGGATGCCTCGGGAGAGGATGCTGGCAGCGCCCTCAGTCTCGGGGATTCCCTCCCGTTCTCCCTGTCCGCGTCTCTCCTCCGAGCGTTAGCTTCCTCCTGGGCCCGGCGGCTGGGAACCTGGACGCCTGGGTTCAAGCCCAGCCCTGCCCGAGCCATCCCTCGCTCTGCCCACTTCTCTTCTTCTCTCTCTTTCCATCTCTCACTCTCGCTCCCTCTTCGGGATCCCGGACTCCCGGGTCCCAGCGCTCCCCACCCCCTTTCCTCCGGCGGTGACAGCGGGCTCAGAGTGACAGGCGCGCGGCCGTTCCCGCCCTCCCTCCTCGGCTGGCGAGCGCGGCACTCCCCTCCCCCTCCTCCCGGGCCTGGGGGGAGGAGGCGGAGGGCGAACGCCCGCGGCGCCGCACAAAGGGGCTGGGGCGACCTGCCCCGCAACCCCGCTTCCCCCAACCCGTCGCGCTCGCCGCCTTGACCTTGAGCGACGTGTGCTGGCGGGTGGGGAGGGGGAAGGGGCGGGAGCGCCCCCCACCCTCCCAAGAGCAGTGTCTGACGGCTGGACCCAAGGCCCCCAGTAGTTTCTGGTTTCTGGCTGGGGGCCTGTTGGGAGAGGAGGCGGCGGGGGTTACAGGCACGCGCCTACACGTGTGGCTTTGCGGTGAGCCAGAGAGCTTTACAGGGTGTGTGTGCCGAGCTGGGGTCAGTGTGAGGAGCTGTGTGATGGTGACACCCTTCTGCTTCCCTCTGTCTTACACACAGACAGATGTGTCTCCTGTGAGGAACACCCTCGAATGGGCTGGGACAGGGTTCCTGTGCAGGTTGGATCTGCAGGCATTCTGGCCTCCTCACCCTGACCCTGGGGCCCAGACCTCTTGGAGGAGGCCCTAGGAAGCTCTGGGGTGGGAGTGCCCGTGCCATTACTTGCCCTTCTTTGCTCTCATCCTGGGAGAGGTCTGCAAGGTTGAGGGTGGAGGGTAGGAACTGACTTCTGAAAGAAGGTGAGAGTCAAATCCCCTTGGGAGTGGGAGAGAGGACGGAACAGGCCCAGGGGTTCTGACTGCCTGGTTTCAAACCTCATCTTGAGCTATTAATTCACCCCCCTTCGCCCCCTCCTCCAGAGCCTCAGTGTTACCATCTGTGTATTGGGGAATCATAACAGTGCCTATGATCTCAAGGGACCCTTGTGATCTTTGTAAAGCACTTGGTACAGAGCCTGACCTGACCCTGACTGAGTGTACTAATTATTAGCAGTAGTATCAATATTGATTTCTCACATGGTCCACTTTCCGAACAGGGCATTGCAGGGGCCTAGAGGCCAGAATGAGGTTAGGGTGGGAGTGGCAGCGTCCTTCACTGCTCTCATCTTCTGAGGGTTCTGCAGGGATGAGGGTAGGCGGTGGGGCCAGGGGAACTGCTTAGGCAAGGGAGTTCAAGTGTGGCAGAGGGATCTCTGAAGGTGACCGGGGATAAGGAAGGGAGGGAAGTGTCAGCTTGGGTGCGCTCTGGGAGGTCAGTCGTGCTGCTGGACAAGGGCCTCCAGGGAGGGGATGGGAGTATATACTATACTCAGGCTCCAAACCGGTCAAATTGATGTAAGCGTTCTGGGCCG
>LNAC01000161.1:2049986-2096460 GCA_002007465.1 Ailurus styani
GAGGGGGCGTGTCACGTGTTTGTGCAGGTAGGGGCAGGGTGAGAGGGACAGAGCAGTGGGAGGCAAAGTCAGAGGGGATGGGATGGGGCCGGACCGTGTGGGGCCTGGTAGGTCAGGAGGACTTTGTCTTTCACTCCGCGTGGGATGGAGCCATAGGCTCTGGGGGGGTGGGGGGAGACACACGCACGCCCTGACACAGGCGCTCACAGGCTCCCCCAGCTGCCTGGGGAGGCCACACCCCATGGGGCTGGGGGCTGGGGAGCAGGGAGGCGGTGGGGAGGCTGCCTGGGAAGGGAGTGGCCAGGCCTGGGTGAGGCTGGGGGTGGTGGTGGGGAGGCCGGGAACAAGCGGCAGGTCCTGGAAGGACTCTGTACGTGCAACCCAACGTACTTCCAGAAGGGGGGAGGTGAGCGTGGGCCAGAGAGAAGGGTGCAGGGTGACTTCAGGATCCTGAAGCCGGCCCCGAGATGCGGAGGCCGGGGTGGGCCACAAGTTTGTTTCTGGAGGTGTGGGCTGGAGGAGGCAGCGCCAGGCTGCAGACATCCAGGTCGTCAGTGTATGGTCAGTGTCTGGTGGTGGCAGGGTCACCACGGGGAGACCTGCTGGGTCCCTGTGTGGAAGGCGGGGCAGAGAGAGACGCCCCGAAGTCTCTGGGTGTTGGGAGTGATGGTGGCAGCAGCTGCATTTGCTGCAGCCGTTGGCGAGTCCCATGTGCCGGGCGGAGGCCCCGGGCCTCAGCTTGCTGACGCCTCACAGCTGCCAGAGGGGAGGGGACAGAGGACAGCGGCGGCTGAGCGCAGAGAGGTCAAGAGGTGACTCAGGCGGGGAAGGCAGGGCCCAACCATGCTGGGCGCGCTCCAGGGACCATCTCAGCCTCACCTCCAAGTAGCCGGGAGGGAGGTGCTGTGATGCCCCCCCCCCCAACCGGGTTGTGTAGGGGGAAACCGAGGCTCAGAGCGAGATGCCTGGCTTGTGTTCACACTTGCTGGCAGTGGCACCTGGCTCTGAAGTGCGCAGTCTGACACTGCCTCCCTGCTTGAAGCCCAGCCCTGCCAGGGTCTGGTGTTTAACAGGTCCCTGTTAATGCTCCATCCTAACCCCGCTCACCAGTCCCGAGGTGCAAGTCTGACTCATGGTGGGATTAAGATGCTTGCTCCAGACGGAAGAATACCAACAAGATACGAACTAGCTCACGCTTTCCAGGGCTTACTGCATGTATCAGGGATTGTGCTAAGTGTCCTCCACGTATGAACGAGTCTGAGTCTCGGTTTAATGCGGTGAGGGGTAGGTTTGCCTTGAGCTGAGACGGGGACAGAGCCAGGGCAGGCTCTGGGGTGGCTCCGCCTCAGTGATACGGGACACGGGCCTCAGCCAAAACCCCTGGGGCAGACACATCTGAAGTCAAGATCTGTCTGCTTCAGAGGGCGCCGCGTAGGTGTTATTACACACCGGGCCCCCGAAAGGCCGGGCAGCACCCCACAGTCATGTCAGAAATCTGCAACGAAGTCACGATCGCTCGCACCATGTGGGGGAGAGATGGACAATAAACAAACAGTCCCCTGGCCATCTGGGTTGGGTTTTGCTGCTCGATGAGCCTGGCCCAGACTTCTGTATCGCCGCTCAGTTTTGGAGACTTGGGGGTTGTGAACAGGGATTGGAGGGGGCTGAAGGCAGGGCTCACCCCAGCCAGCGCACGGGCGTTGACGGGGCCCGTGTGCACTGTGCCTCCTTCGTGGGGGTTGCTGGGTAGTCGCTCGGTGAATAAAAGGACGGATGAGTCACAGCCTTACACCTCCTCCCTCCAAGAGCTGGCAGACTTGGGGGGAATCAGGTAAGTAAATAAACATTCACGAAACCATCTGCTTGGTGCTGGAACAGGGAGCTGGGCGAGCAGCGAAGGGGAAGCCCCATCCTCAGGGCCCTCCTGTCTGCAGCCGCAGGGGCTAACTACCCCCCTCGGCCCTCATATGACTCCCATCTTTGGGGAGTCCAGGCTTCTAGCTAGGTGGCCCCCAGGAGATCCCTTGAGGCTTGGCTAACAGCCCCCTGCTCTGTGGGAGACACCATCAGTGCCCCCCGAAGCTCCAGCGCGCCCCAGCTCCCCACCTCGGCTGATACCACCACTGATGACTTCCAGCAGTGTAGACCGTCCCCTGCTTCCCAACACTGGCAAAGCACCCCCGCCCCCGCCAGCCGGCCCCAGCGCGCCCGGGCTCACATTTCTTCTCCGGGAAGCCGTTGCCTGTGGCAGGGACGGTGCTGGGGCTGCTGCCGCTGGGCGGGTGGGGGTGCTGGTGCTGGCGCCGGGCGGGCAGCGTGCTGGAGGGGAAGGCGCAGGTGCTGGTGAAGAGCACGTCGCTGGGCAGGCCCGGCTCCAGGCCGGCAGGGCTGGCAAAGCTGGGCTCCCGCCGCCCGCTGCACAGACTCTCATCAGACAGGGTTCGCTGCAGGCTCTTCTGTGGTGACTATTGGCGAGACAGGGACGGTCATGTGGCGTGGTTCTGGCCTGCCCCCTGGTCCCTGACCTCACAGGCGCCGTCCCGTCTCGGACAGCTGTGTGTCTGACCCACCCAGCATCTGTCTCTGCTCCTTTCTGCTCATAGCACTTCATGTTTCCCCTGGGGGTGCCTCCTCCCTCCCCACCTGGTTCTGGCCCTCCAGAGCCCCAAGCCACCCTCCTGCTCCAGAGGTTAGGGAAGGCGGTGTGACCTAAGCTGGACTAGTGGGAGCTGGTCATTGGTGGGGACAGCTTAGTCCCACAAGAGTGCGGCCAAGCCAGAGCAGGCAGGGACAAGAAGGAAGAGAAGCAGTGTCGAGGGACTAAGGGAGCCTGATGGTTCCCCTGTCTTTCGGTAACAAGAGCCTGAATTTCCCCTAGGAACCCTTCCTCCCCTCTTGGTCCATGCAGTTTGGGTGGCTGGAGGCTGTTTCCATTCTGGGCTCCGGGAGAGGGACACGAGGGTCTTCAGAGCATCTCTTTCCAGTCACGTGAGCTACCCTAGCGCGGAAGGAATCCCCTACGTGCCTGGGATTTGGGCCCCTGGGATCTGGCCTCTGACTCCCGCGACAACCTGACTCCTAGCCACGAAGCCACAGGCACCAAATGGGGCGGGCCGCCGCTGCAGGTGGGGAGCCACGGGCAGGGGGAGGCCGGAGTGACCGCAGGCAGCGCTATCCTCCTCTCTCGCCCTCGCACGACCACCTGCCTGCCTGCTTCTGTGTGTGCACGCACGTGGTGGGGGGCGGCCTCCACATACCCCTGCATCTCTCTCCTGCTCGGGCGCCAGGTTGTCCATGATGATGAGCTTCTTCAGGTCGTCCTCAATGGTGGATTTGTAGTTCTTCCGCGGGGAGCGGAGGTCTCGGAGGGATGCCCTCAACCGTGGCTGCCCGAAGACGTTTTTCGTATTAGTGTCCACCTGCCTGGAATGAGAGGATCGGCGTCGGAGGGACCTCAGGGAGGATCGCGCTGCTTCTCAAAGCGGTCCTGACTCAAGAAGGCCGGCTGCCCCCAGGGGAAGGGACCGCAGCCTTCTCCCCTTCGCCTGCGGGGAGTGAGCTGGAAGAGGGTTCACATGTATTCTCTCCATTCACCCATCCCACAAGATTTCCTGGGAACCTGCCTGTTCCGGGGAGGCGGGGGGACACAGCAGTGAACGTGGAGCTGACCTCCAGTCACGGAGACCCACGAGGAACAGACGAACAGAAAGAGAGATCCCATAAGGAGAGGCAGAAAGAGGAGTTCCGAAGAAAAACCAAGCCAGGTAGATGGGGAGGATGAGCAGGGAGGGGGCATGGCTCTTCTGAGGGGGTGAGAGCTGAGGGAGCCCACAGAATAGAAGAACGCTGCACTCAGAGGGCAGCAGGTGCTGGGCTGGGCGGGGGCCAGCCTGGTGAGGGAGGAGAGGAGGCCTGCGGGCTGGTGGTGAGTGAGAGGACGGGGAGGGGGTGACTGGTGCAAGGTGAGGTCTGGGAGGGCACGGGACAGACCTCACAGGGACTCATGAGCCACAGAGGAGACTTGGGACGGCCTCTGGGAAGGAGGCCTCTGAGATTCTGAGCTGGTAAGTGTGAGGTCTTGACTCGTGTTTTAGAAGGACCGCTCTGGCGGCTGGACAGAACAGCGACCCTCATGGAGGTGGGGCTGAGCATGTGGGAGGGAGACCGTGAGCAAGTTCCTGCAGGTGTTCAGGTGGGACGAGAGTGGCCCAGACCAAGGCTTCCAACCGCAGTAGAGGGATGGGGTCGCAGGGGGTCTCGCAGAGGGACAGTCTCCTGGGAGTCAGGGCCCCACGGGTGAGTGCGGGGCCATGGATAGCAGACCTCTGACCGAGGGCTCAGGGTCTGTCATCAGATGTCCCTAACTTGGGTTTCCTCCTTTGTCATGTGGGGAAAGAGGGTTCATGATCATGGGGTGGTTGGGAGGATCCAGAGACAAGGCACCTGAACCCTGGCTAGGGCCCGGGAGCTTCTTCACTGTCTCCATCTCCGGGGCTCCCATTCCAGAAGCTGGTCTGTGAGCCCGGGTCACTTGGATCACCATCTTCTTCAGCACCCAAAGCCGACCCCATAAGGCCTTTCAGAACATTCTGCCATTTTAAAGCCATCGAGACACAGCCTAGGGTTAAATGCAGGAGCCGTGGAGGTGGACAGTTGCTGCTGTGGGACCGCAGACAGGTGGCCCATCTCTCAGACCCTCTGGAGAACATGCTGACCTCGCAGCACTGTGGCGACTGCGGCCAACTGCCTGGCTGGCTCCTGACGGTGAATGCTTGGGAGATGGGGGGATGCTCTCATAGCTGCTGACCCGAGGCTGGCCCCTGAGCCGCACACACTCCTCCGACGCTCCCCTACCCCCTCTGCTGCTCCTTGGCCCTCTCCTGGGACTCCTGAGGCCTCCTCCTCCCTTCTTGACTCAGTCTTTAGGCTCAGGCCTTATTTCCCTGGGGAAGACTGGGTCCCTGACCTGAGGTGTCCCCAGGAGAGAAATAATGACAGCTGACAGCCCTCCCTGTGTACCAGGCCCTGTCCACCAACCCGAGGGCTCTGTGTACGCTAACTCATTGAATCTGCATGGCAGCCTTGATTAAATCACTATCTCCCCCATTTTTATAGGCAGGAGACTAAATAACTATACAATAGGTGTCCGAGGTCACACAGCCTGTGCTAGTGGAGGAGTCGGGATTCCAGCCAAGGCCACCAGGCTGCAGAGCCCACAGGTGTCACCACCGAACTTGACTGCTGTGTCTGTATCACAGACACGGCACAAAAATGATGTATGGGGGGTGCCTGGGTGGCTTAGTCGGTTAAGTGACAGACTCCTGGCTTTGGCTCAGGTCATGATCTCAGGGTTGTGGGATCAAGCCCCGCATCGGGCTCCACGCTCAGTGTGGAGTCAAGCTCGAGAATCTCTCTCCCTCTGCCTCTACCCCCAGCCCCCAAATAAATAATAAATAAATAAAACCTTTAAAAAAAAAGATGTATAGTGTGTGGAGAACATAACTGCATTTGGTTTAGTAATACTCTTTTAAATGCAGAGAAAAAGTTCTGGGGAAATTATGAACAATGGTACATGACCTCCGGGAGGTCAGGAGTCTTTCTAGGAGGTGGAAAAATGGGACTGTTCCTTCTCATCTGATACCCTTCTAAACTGTCTCAACTTATTTTACCATAATCACTTGCCAGAACAATAATTATTTAAAAAACTAGTTAAAAAAAAAAAAGAGGTGACACTTGGGATTTATCATTTTGTAACTCAAGAATGAAAAAGTCTTTGGACCCAGGAAGAAAGAGGTTGGTCTAGAGCTCCTGAGTGTTTTGAAGTTTGCATTTTTCTCATTTTCTCAGCTGCCATCTTGGGGTTTTAACAAAAGAAGGAAGAGAGGGTGGCGAGTTTTCCTGTCAGGTCGTATTCTTCCCTAAATTAGAATTCCAAGTTTAGGGTAATTCTGGCTCCATTCCAGTGTCCTCTGGGCAAATAAAAAGCTTTAGAGGCCAAAGAGAGAGATACACAGAGAAACAGAGGACGAGCACACAACCCAGTGAGGACGTGGCTCCTCCCCTGGGAGAAGGAAGGGGGCTCAGCCGTCCCCCATCCAAAGGGATTTCAGTTTCCCAGAATCTCCTGCTGGGGGGGTGGAGCGTGTGACTCAGAGCAAGGCATGTCCCATGCTGTGCCCACCTCCCCTGGAGAGGGAGCAGGCCAGGACCTCAACCCGTCTATGGCAAGAAAGGGACACTGTTTATGAGGATGGCGCTCTGGGAGGGGCTTCAAATGTGCATGCTCTTGGCCCTCGAGTCTCTACTTCTGGCGGTGCGTCCTTCGGAAAGGCCGGTGTGAACCTACGTGTGCTAAGTATATGGGGATGCTTAGTGGGGTGCTGTCCATGAAGCAAACACAGACTTGGCCTGCAGGGGAAGGGTGAGGCCCCACGGAATCAGGCCATCTACCTATTAAAGAGAAGTGGAGCTGAGGCACATGACACAGACAGAAGTTCTCCCAGATACGTCACAGGAATAAAGAAGTGGTACATACAGTGTGAAAGCATTTTTAGAAAACAAAGCTTACACATAGCTTAGTTTGATATATTAAAATGTACCAAACTCTCAGCTCCAAAAGATGGGTATTTGAGGGATGTGCTTTTCAAAAATGTACCTAACCACAGCCCATGAAATCCTTGACAATCTGCCCCGCCCTGCCTCTGCCCTCATCTCCTCCCACATAGGCCTCCCAATGTTCTTTTAGCATTCCAGGCATGGTCCTGCCCCAGGGCCTTTGCACTGGCTGTTCTGTCTGCCTAGAGAGTTGCTCTCCCCAGCATTCCCAGGAATGGCAGCTTTTCATCTCTTCAGCTTATCTCAAATGTTGCCTTTTCAGGGAGGCCTCCCCTGACCACTCAACCTTCTGGTGTCCCCTCCCAGCCTGGGCATGCTTGATCACACACTCCTGTGTGCTGCTTCACTGTGTTCATCTCCTGGCAGTTTGTCCCAGGCACTTGTGTGTTTGTGGTCCCACTCCCACCTCATGTGCAGCCTTCTGTTCTGTGTTGGGAACAAGGCCTGCCATACTGAAAGCACTCAGAAATAGCTGCTCAATGCGAATCACAGGGAGTCAACCTTCCTTCCAACCAACCCACCAACCCACTTCCCTACATACCTCCTTCCTTGTAACCTTCCTCTCTCCCTTTTTAACACAAAAACTTATTTAAGTAATCTCTACACCCCATGTGGGACTTGAACTTACAACCCTGAGATCAAGAGTTGCATGCTCCTCTGACTGAGCCAGCCAGGAACCTCTCTTCCTTCCTTCACAAAAGCTTTAAAGACTTTTATAAAGAAGAAAAAGTACAGAGATATTTTAAAAAGATAAGGCAAAAGAACACAAGTACTTCATCCCTGCTCTGTTTAATTTTGTTTTCATGTGCTAACCAGCTCCCAGGACCTCCAGCACTCTAATGGGGCATTAGGGATTCTGCGGTGGGAAGGCTGGCTTGCCAGGAGACATCCTGCTACAACAGCCTGCCCCAACCCTCAAGCCCGCACACATCTCCTCCGCTGCAGGCCTGACTTCCTCGGGGTGCCGCCAGGCTGGTCTAAAGGGGAAGAGTGCAATGGAATTCAGTTTCGAGCATCAAATCGATCATTTTTGCCCCCTTTTTAAAAACAGATTTTACTTATTTGGGAGAGAGAGAGCATGAGCACGGGGGAGAGGGAGAAGCAGGCTCCCCACTGAGCCAGAGCCTGATAGGGGGCTCGATCCCAAGACCCTGGGATCATGACCCGAGCAGAAGGCAGACACCTAACTGACTGAGCCACCCAGGCATCTCACTCTTACTCTCTTCTGGAAGAATTTCCTGATGTAGTTTCCAAATGGCAAATTCTTTTTTTTTTTTTTTTAAAGATTAATTTGACAGAGAGACAATGAGAGAGGGAACATAAGCAGGGAGAGTGGGAGAGGGAGAAGCAGGCTTCCCACTGAGCAGGACCCAGGGATTATAACCAGAGTTGAAGGCAGACACTTAATGACTGAGCCACCCAGGCGCCCCCAAATGGCAAATTCTAAGCAATCATTTAAAATGGCATTAACTCCAGATTAACAAAACCAACCAGACTGGGCTTGTACATTCTGATCTGTCTCCTTTTTCCTTAGATCTCGGGTCCCCGTGATTGTAAAAACCTGATGACCCCAAAGACAAAACAGACTGCTCTCTGACGGTTCGAAAGGATGAGATCACCTTCACTGTGCTAATATGGAATTTTCCCAGAGATATGGACAGGAAAGAGCAAGTGGAAAAGGCACATGTGCAGAGACGGGGCGTCACACTGGCCAATGGAAGGGGCATGAAGGAGGAAGCACACGGGGTCCCGCTGGCTCGTCATGGCTGGAACACTTTGGGATGGACGTGAAAGGAGTGAAGGCCATGGTTGCATCTGGGGACGGGGGCTGGATGGCTGGGAGCCGGGGAAGGGAGAGAGGCTGAGCCTGTGCTGTGAACCCTCTGATACTAGCTCGGTTGTCATCCTGGGCACAGTTTACCGTTCACGATACAAATGAAGAGAACACCTGGAAGCAGGTGCCTTCTCTCTGTGTTCTGCCCAACAGCATCAGACATCATCTCTGATTTGTCTACGTTGCCTGAACTTGGACTTGGCCATGTTGTGGTATTACACCACTTACAGCAGGAAACAAAGGCAGACGACTTACAAAGGTGGCTCTGCGGTAAGGTCCCAGACAACGGTGACTCCTTCCTGTGACAGGAGGGCCAGAGGTGGACGGCAACCAATGGCTCTGACTTGGCTGGGCCTGTTCCCAGCTGACTCTGGGCTCTGGCCTCCAACTGGGGCGGCTCCCTCGGGGCCAAGTTAATTAGGCTAATTAGCACCACTGTCGGCCTGTCTTGGCCGGGGGCTGTGCCAACATGGCTGGCGAGGACATACAGCAGGGTTAGGAGGCAGATATTCCTGGAAGGATGGCTGGGAGAGAGGCCTGCAGGAGCAGGGGTGGGGGGCATGCTGCCCTGCTACAGGGTAGGGATGTTGGGGGAGAGGGCTCCCCCCATTCCTTCTGCAGCTGCACGGAGCTGGACCTAAATCCGAGGAAGGAAGGAGCCCGGAATACCAGATGTCAACCACGAGACGCCCGTGCCTGTCAGCCCAGCCAACAGTGACCGGGTATTTCCCTATGACTCGCTGAAATCCTCATGTCACCTCTGGGACACAGGTACTCCTGTCTTCCCCTTTTGAGGCTGGGGAAACTGAGGCACAGTGAGCTGAGAACACTCAGAATCCACACGTGCCAGATGCTCGGAGCCACCTCAAGATTCACTCCTAATGAAAGCGGTGCTGGATGCGCATGGTTCCCAGTAGCCAGGGCTCCTGGGGGTGTGGGGCTGGTGTGTCTCGCATTCGGCTGCACTATTTCCTCATGGCAGCCAAGAGATGCTGGTTCTACCATCACCTCAGCCCACAGGTGAGGGCTGGCGATGCCGAGAGGTTCTGACACACGGTGCTGGGGGAGCTGGGACATGAAACCAGGTGGTGTGACTCAGGGACCACTCTGCAAGGCAGGTGTAGTAACAGCAGCAACAAAGCTCAGGTCCCAAGGGCTTAGATGCTCCCGGGCCCCGGGGTGGTCTTCACACATGTGATTTCATTTCACCCCCGCAGTGGCGTTGCATGAGGACGCTTGGGGTCTACTTTGTGAAGGAGGCTTCTCAAGGTGGCCCAGGGGCCGCCAGCCCCCAGGGGCATGTCCAGCCCTGCAGTCTGGGCGAGGCTGGCCCGTTGAGGAGGTGATGCCCAGGAGGGCTGAGGGCTGCTGGCTCCACCTCCCAGCCTGCTGGGCTCCAGCGTGGCCTCTCCTGTCAGAAAGGAAACCTGTCGGCCCAGTCACATCCTCACGTGCTAAGCCCGGTGCAGCTCCAACGTGGTGCTGGGGCCTCGAATGGATGAACTCACCAACCCCCTGGAGCTAGGGAAGACTGGCATCCCAGGTTACAGAGAGGGAAGCTGAGGGGCTGAGGCTAAGGTGACCCTCACACTGTTCTGCCCTTCTAATGGCTGGGAGAAGGCAGGCCAATGAATTAATGAGCTCTGGGACAAAGTGGCCAAAATGGGGCTATCTGGCCATCCCCTGAGGCAGAGGTGCTAGCCTGTCCCTCCCCAAGTGTTGACCAAGGCCTGCAGGAGAAGGGCCAGGTGTGGGAGACAGAGCATAGATTCTCTGTCCTACACTAGCTTATTCTGTCGTTTGGTCAACTACATATAGCATGTGCCCAAATACAGAGGAGACTGTCCCCTCCAAGAAATCAGTCCTCAGAAAAGAGGAGTCACTGCCCTGGGTAGGAGTCCTCCTTGGGTCTTTCATACGATGAGATGCTCTATTAAGTTACTTTGCTGGCTATGAATCTGAGCTCTGCCACTTCTGGCTGCAGACCTGGCTATGTACTTCTAATTGTGCCTCAGTTTCTTCACCTGGAAATGGGGGTAAGAATCGGGTCCCTCTAGTGGGGTCGCAAGATCAGTGGGGCCAGGTCTGTCCAGCCCCAGCCCAGCAGCCTGGCCAAAAGGGAGCACCCCTGGGCTGGATGAGGCCATTAGCATTTCTCCACGGGATGTGTTAGATGTCCCTGCCTGTTATCAATGACAAGGGAAGCAAAGTAAGTAGACAGATTTGGGAATTACTCCTGGTGGGGGTAGGGGATAAGCTTGTAATATGTGGTGACCTTGGGGTGACAAATCACAAAACCAACAAGCATAGTATTAGCAGTGATTAACTGGGCAAGTGACATAACCATTCTGGACCTCAATTTTTCTTATCTGGAAAATGGGAAGCAAAGTACTTGCATCTCCTCATTCTACAGTGAGGATTAAATGAGTCAATGTAGGTGAAGGGCTTATGACAGTACTTGGTAAAGTAGGTATTAATATCCATAGGTAAATAAGTTATGCAAATGAGCCCCTGTGCCTTGGGAAAAAATGTCAGTGACAGCTTCATATACGGGGGAAAAAAAAGTATGTTTAACCTCAAATAATTTACCTTGAAGATGATGTTTTCTGGAAAACTAGGTTAGGTGACTCAGAAGGATCTTTAACAATGAAAAAGACACTATCTCCAAAATGCTCAGAGAGCGTCTGAATAGGAGCTTTATGAAATGGAAGTAAGTGGACAAAAGCAATTCTAAATTAACATATTATCTTCTACATGTGATTTAAAAAATGTATCTATATGAAGCGCCTGGCTGGCTCAGTTGGTGGAGTGTGTGATTCTTGATCTTGGGGCTGTGAGTTTAAGCCCCTCATTGAGAGCAAAGATTACTTAAAAATACAATTAAAAAAAAATTTAACTATAGGGGCGCCTGGGTGGCTTAGTCAGTTAAGTGTCTGCCTTTGGCTCAGGTCATGATCCCAGGGTCCTGGGATCGAGCCCCTCATTGGGCTCCCTACTCAGTGGGAAGCCTGCTTCTCCCTCTCCCATTCACCTTACCTGTATTCCCACTCTCACTGCCTCTCTGTCAAATAAATCAAATCTTTAAAAAAAAAATTTTACCTATAACTAAATTATTGAATATTATAAGAAGCCATGAAATTATTTTATGTGTGATCCCAAATATTTCATATATTTATATATTTTATATAATTAGTTTATATATGTTTTACAAACATACACATTTGAGGGCACCTGGATGGCTCAGGCAGTTAAGCATCTGTCTTTGGCTCAGGTCATGATCCCAGGGTCCTGGGATTTAGCCCCATGTCTGGACTCCCTGCTCAGCAAGGAGTCTGCTTCTCACTCTGCCTCTCCCCCTGCTCATGCTCTCTCTCTCTCTCTCTCAAATAAAATCGTTAAAACAAACACAAATATCTATAAAAAAGATATAAATTTATACCTTTCAATAGTTACCCTGAATGTAAATGGCTAAATGGGGCGCCTGGGTGGCTCAGTGGGTTAAAGCCCCTGCTTTCGGCTCAGGTCATGATCTCAGGGTCCTGGGATCGAGGCCCACATCGGGCTCTCTGCTCCGCAGGGAGCCTGCTTCCTCCTCTCTCTCTGCCTGCCTCTCTGCCTACTTGTAATCTCTCTCTCTGTATCAAATAAAAAAAAAAAAAAAAAAAAAAAATTTTTAAAAAAAAAAAAAAAAAAAAAAAAAAAGTAAATGGCTAAATGCCCCAGTCTAAAGGGTGTCAGATAGGATAAAAAAACAAGACACATCGATATGCTATCTGCAAGAGATTCATTTTAGACCCAAAGACACCTCCAGATTTAAAGTGAGGGGGTGGAAAACCATTTACCACGCTAATGGACATCAAAAGAAAGCTGGGGTGGCAATTCTTATATCAAACAAATTAGATTTTAAACCAAAGACTATAATAAGAGATGAGAAAGGACACTATATCATACTTAAAGGGCCTATCCAACAAGAAGATCTAACAATATTGTTATCAAACAATATTTATGCCCCTAACATGGAAGCAGCCAATTAATAACAAAGTCAAAGAAACACACAGACAATAATACAGTAATAGTAGGGGACTTTAACACTCCCCTCACTGAAATGGACAGATCACTTAAGAAGATCAACAAGGAAACAGGGCTTTAAACGACACACTGGACCAGACGGACATCACAGATATATTCAGAACATTCCATCCCAAAGCAACAGAATACACATTCTTCTCTAGTGCACATGGAAATCTCCAAAAGAGATCACAACCTGGGTCACAAATCAGGTCTCAACTGGTACCAAAAGATACTTGGGATCATTCCCTGCATATTTTCAGACCACAATGCTTTGAAACTCAAACTCAATCATGAAAGTTGGAAAGAACTCAAATACGTGGAAGCTAAAGAGCATCCTACTAAAGAATGAAAGGGTCAACCAGGAAATTAAAGAAGAATTTAAAAAATTCATGGAAACAAATGAAAATGAAAACACAACTGTTCAAAGTCTTTGGGATGCAGCAAAGACAGTCCCCTAAGAGGAAAGTATACAAGCCTTTCTCAAGAAACAAGAAAGGTCTCAAATACGCTACCTAACCCTACACCTAAAGGAGGTGGAGAAAGAACAGCAAATAAAGCCTAAATCCAGCAGGAGAAGAGAAATAATAAAGATCAGAGCAGAAATCAATGAACTAGAAACGAAAAGAACAGTAGAACAGATCAATGAAACTAGGAGCTGGGTCTTTGAAAGAATTAATAAGATTGATAAACTCCTGGCCAGAGTTATCAGAAAGAAAAGAGAATAAAATAAATAAAAAAATAAAATCATGAATGAAAGAGAAGAGATCACAACCAACATAGAAAAATTACAAACAATTATAAGGACATATTATGAGCAGCTATATGCCAACAAATTTGACAATCTGGAAGAAATGGATGCATTCCTAGGGATGTAAAAACTACCAAAACTGAACCAGGAAGAAACAGACAACCTGAACAGACCCATAACTAGCAAGGAAATTGAAGCAGTCATCAAAAATCTCCGAACAAACATGAGCCCAGGGCCAGATGGCTTCCCAGGGGAATTCTATCAAACATTTAAAGAATTAATACCTATTCTTCTGAAACTGTTCTAAAAAATAGAAATGCAAGGAAAACTTCCAAACTCATTTTATGAATGTTTTTCCATTTCTTTGTGTCTTCCTCAATTTCCTTCATAAGTATTCTATAGTTTCAGAGTATAGATCTTTTACCTCTCTAGTCAGGTTTACTCCTAGGTATCTTACAGGATTTGGTGCAATTGTAAATGGGATCAATTCCTTGATTTCTCTTTCTGTGGCTTCACTGATGGTATACAGAAATGCAACAGACTTCTCAATAGATGCAGAAAAAGCATCTGACAAAGTACAACATCCTTTCTTGATCAAAACTCTTCACAGTGTAGGGATAGAGGGTACATATCTCAATATCATAAAAGCCATCTATGAAAAACCCATATTGAATATTATTCTTTTATTTTTTTAAAGAGGGTTTTTCCTTTATTTATTTTTTTAAGATTTTTTTTTTATTTATTTGACAGAGAGAGAGAGAGATCACAAGTAGGCAGAGAGGCAGGCAGAGAGAGAGGAGGAAGCAGGCTCTCTGCTGAGCAGAGAGCCCGATGTGGGCCTCAATCCCAGGACCCTGAGATCATGACCTGAGCCGAAGGCAGACGCTTTAACCCACTGAGCCACCCAGGCACCCGAATATTATTCTCAATGGGGAAAAACTGAGAGCTTTTCCCTTAAGGTCAGGAACACAGCAGGGCTGTCCACTATCACCACTGCTATTCAACATAGACTGGAAGTCCTAGCCTCAGCAATCAGACAACAGAAAGAAATAAAAGGCATCTAAATCAACGAAGAAGTCAAACTCTCACTCTTTGCAGATGATATGATACTTTATGTGGAAAACCCTAAAGACTCTACCCCAAAACTGCCAGAACTCATACAGGAATTCAGTAAAGTGTCAGGATATAAAATCAATGCACAGAAATTGGTTGCATTTCTATATACCAGCAAGACAGAATGAAGAGAAATTAAGGAGTCGATCCCATTTACAACTGCACCCCAAACCCTAAGCTACCTAGGAATAAATCTAACCAAAGAGGCAAAGAATCTGTACTCAGAAAACTAAAGAATACTCATAAGAGAAATTGAGGAAGACACAAAGAAATAGAAAAACATTCCATGCTCATGGACTAGAAGAACAAATATTGTGAAAATGCCTATGCTACCTAGAGCAATCTACACATTCAATGTAACTCTTAACAAAATACCGTCAACTTTTTTCAAAGAAATGGAACAAATAGTCCTAAAATTTGTATGGAACCAGAAAAGACCCCACATAGCCAGAGGAATGTTGAAAAAGAAAACCAAATCTGGTGGCATCACAATTCCAGACTTCAAGCTCTATTACAAAGCTGTAATCATCAAGACAGTATGGTACTGGCACAAAAACAGACACATAGATCAATGCAACAGAATAGAGAGCCCAGAAATGGACCCTCAACCCTATGGTCAACTAATCTTTGACAAAGCAGGAAAGAATGTCCAATGGAAAAAAGACTCTTCAACAAATGGTGTTGGGAAAACGGAATAGCCACATGTAGAAGAATGAAACTGGACCATTTCCTTACACCACACACAAAAATAAACTCAAAATAGATGAAAGACCTCAATGTGAGACAGGAATCCAACAAAATCTTTGAGGAGAACATAGGCAGCAACCTCGGCCACAGCAACTTCTTCCTAGACACATCACCAAAAGCAAGGGAAGCAAGGGAAGCAAAAATGAACTTTTGGGACTTCATCAAGATGAAAAGCATTTGCACAGCAAAGGAAACAGTCAACAAAACCAAAACACAACCATCAGAATGGGAGAAGATATTTGCAAATGACGTATCAGATAAAGGGCCAGTACCAAAAATCTATAAAAAACTTGTTATCAAACTCAACACCCAAAGAACAAATAATCCAATCAAGAAATGGGCAGAAGACATGAACAGACATTTCTGCAAAGAAGATATCCGAATGGCCAATAAACACATGAAAAAGTGCTCAACATCACTCAGCATCAGGGAAATACAAATCAAAACCTCAATGAGAGAACACCTCACACCAGTCGGAACAGCTAAAATTAACAAGTCGGGAAACGGCAGATGTTGGCGAGGATGCGGAGAAAGGGGAACCCTCCTACACTGTTGGTGGGAATTCAAGCTGGTGCAGTCACTCTGGAAAACAGTATGGAGGTTCCTCAAAAAGTTGAAAATAGAGCTACTCTAGGGCCCAGCAATCGCACTACTGGGTATTTACCCCAAAGATACAAATGTAGTGATCCAAAGCGGTACGTGAACCCGAATGTTTATAGCAGCAATGTCCACAATAGCCAAACTATAGAAAGAGCCTAGATGTCCATCAACAGATGAATGGATAAAGAAGATGCGGTATATATATATATATACAATGGAATACTATGCAGACATCAAAATATGAAATCTTGCCATTTACAACAATGTAGATGGAACTAGAGGATATTATGCTAAGTGAAATAAGTCAATCAGAGAACGACATTTATCATATGATCTCGCTGATATGTGGAATTTGAGAAACAAGGCAGAGGGTCATGGGGGAAGAGAGGAAAAAATGAAACGGGATGAAACCAGAGAAGGAGACAAACCATAAGAGACTCTTAATCTCAGGAAACAAACTGAGGGTTGCTGGAGGCCAGGGGATGAGAGGGATGGGGTGGCTGAGTGATGGACATGGGGGAGGGTATGCGCTATGGTGAGCACTGTGAACTGTGTAAGACTGATGAATCACAGACCTGTACCCCGAAACGAATAATACATTATGTTAATTTAATATATATATACATATATATATAATAAAGAAAAAAGTATAAAAAAAAAAAAAGACCTGAGAGGTGGTGTTATGGGTCCCTTCCGAAAAGATGCTGAAGTACGAATCCCAAGTATCTGAATATGACCTTATTTGGAAATAGGGTCTTTACAGAGGTAACCAAAGCAAAATGAGGCCATTAGGATGGACCCTAATCCACTGACTGATGTCCTTATAAAAAGGGGAGATGTCAACACAGAGACACATACATAGGGGGGATGCCCCGTGAAGATGAAGGCAGAGAATGGGGAGATGCATCTACAGGCCAAGGAATCCCATACGCGGCCTGCAAATCAGCAGGTGCTGGACCAGCGGCCGGAACGGACCCCCCTTCACAGTCCTCAGAAGGAACCAACCCCACGTACACCATGATCTCAGACGGCTGACCTCCAGAACTGGGGCACAATACATTTCTGGAGTTGAGCACTGGGTCTGTGGCACTTGTGAGGGCAGCCCTAGCGCACAAGGGGGAAGGGCAGCTGCCACACGGAAGAGCCTAATGGGGTCTGCAGGGCCTGCCCCTCTGGCCACCCTAAAAACTGGGGGCCTTGCAGTATCCTGTGGGGTTGCAGTGAGATCAAAATGAGATGTGTGGCCCATGCGTTCACCGGAGGGGCACCCAGAACACCAGCAGCCTGCAAGCGTCTTGTGACCAAGACAGTGGTGCCTGCTCTCCAGGGGAACAGAGAAAAGTGACAGGGTGACAGCGGGGGTACATACAGTCGGGAAGGCCCATCTGAGGAGGTGGCATTGGACCAAGCCTCCCCGGAGATGGCCGCAAGATCTGGGGAACCCCACCACGGGCCTGAGCATGGCCTGGCCTTGGCAAGCGGGAGGAGCAGTGGAGCTGGAGGAGGGGAGAGAGCGAGGGGCAGAGTGGGAGGAGGGGAGGGCAGGGGGAGTGGAGGCTGATCGTGCAGGAGTCTGGGCAGAGCACAGGCCGCACTAATGCCTGGTACCACCGGTGTGCCTGGGTCATCTGTCCCCGGAGAGGGGGAAGCTGCGGGAGGTTTTCTGATCAGGAGAGCAGAGGCTCATAGCCGGAGGCCGGCAGCGACGTCTGTGAACTGGATTCTTGGTGTGAGCTCCCCAGGCTCGCCTGCCGACGTCTGTAGAGACCCGCTTCTCACCACTCATGTCTTTCTCTTTCTGAGCTCTGGGTCACCCACACATTTGAATGACCCATCCCCATCACAAAAGACATTACAGAGAACCAGAGGGAGGAGGGCAGAATCCCTTTTCCCCGGGAACCAGCTCTATCCCTTATCAGCTGTTGTGGCTCACCTGTAAAATGGCGTGAATAATAGGTCCACCTCATAGAGCTATTGTGAGGATTCGGGGAATGAATTCACATCCACAAGTTGCTGAGAACCGGGACTCGGATACAGTGAGTACTCAGGAAGTATGAGATACCACACTCTCCTAACTTAAAACCGAAATCCTTCCCTAATGCACATTCCTCTCCTCTCGTCTGCCTTACAGCAAAATACCTCAAAAGAGCTGAGCACACAGTTTCTTCCAATTCTGCCCTACCCTTCTCTCCTGCACCCTTGAGGGAGCTCCGTGAGGCTCAACGCAATACCAGCTCACGGCCCGTTGGCTTGGGCTCCCAGGATGCCACACTCGCCCGGGCTTGGCCTCATGCTCTCTGGACCCTGAGGGCTCTCTCGCCCCGTCCCCCACCGCCCCCTCCTCTCTACCCACACTCCCGGCCGGGCGTGGGCCCCCAGCCTCGTGCCTCTGTGCTGATGACACCCACTCGCCCCCTCCAGCCTGACCTCTCCCCTCAGCTCCAGACTCCTGCCCCGACTGCCTCCTTCGTGGCTTCGGTGCCTCGTGAACATAACCCACCCAGGACTGAGCTTGGGGGCTCTCCCCCAACCAAGCCTGCTCCTCACTCAGGCCCCATCTCAGCTCAAGGCCAGTCTGCCCTTCCGGTTATAGGACCTGGGCTGTTCTTCAGCCTCGCCCTTCCTCTCAGCCCACACTGGGTCTGCCAGCCAACCCTGGCTGCTCCCCTTTAAGCGTATCTGTCCTGAAGCCACCCCCTCCTCTTCCTCGGCCTCCATCCTGGTCTGCCTCCCCCAAACCTCGTCTCCTGCACAGCAGCTCCTTGAAGGCCGTGCCCTTCAGGCCTCCAAGGGACACGGTGAACACCCAACTAAGGGTGCTCTGTCCACAGCTGTACCCATGGCACCCCACTGAAGGAGCCAGTGAGGGGTCAACCCCCCTCCCCCCCGAGACGCCTGGCTCGGTCCCTGCAGCCCCTTGCCAGGTGTCCAAGCACTTACTTCTTTGGGTCAGTGAAGGGGAGTGGCCGTGGCGGGGCCTCGTCTGTCCTCTTCCACCCTGTAGGGTGCTTATTGCGAACGGGCTGCTTGGAGAAAAAGGACTTGGGGACTGAGGCGGAGAGCTGGAAGGGGCTGGACTGGGCCAGCTGTGAGGGCCGAGGAGTCTCTGTGCTGGCAGTTTTGTAAACCTGAGCGGGGTAGCCAGCCCGCGAGCTCATGTCACTGCAGAGTAAAAATAAGAGAAATAAACAGTCAAATCCATTCCACATTTCCCCAAAGTGATCAGTTTAAATTTACTCTTGGGAAACAACAAAGCTCCTTCACGCAAGAGAGATACAAATACACTGCTGCTGTGGAAAATTCCAGTATGGAAGTCTGAGCGGAGAGAAGGGGAAGTGGCCGCACAGCCCCCGGTCCCACCCCAGGAATGCCCTCTAACACATGTGGGAATCTACAAAAGTCACCACCTGTGGGTGGATGCACCGCGAGATTCCCTGTCTCCTGGACACAGCCTACACAGCTGAAGGTGGGGGTCCTACCTGCCCATCTCTAGAGAGATCCATGGTTTACCATTTGCTCGTTCTCTCGCTCATACATGTCCTCTCCCTCTTTTTTCTCTCTCCCTTTTCGCATGCATTACAAATACATGTGATTACGATCAGGGAGGTAGGAAATTTTTTGGGGGGAGGAGAATTGTGTGTGTGTACACACACACACACACACACACACACACACACACACTTAAAGATTTTATTTATTCATTTGTCAGAGAGAGAGAGAGAGAAAAAGAGTGAGTGCATAAGCAGGGAGAGCATCAGGCAGAGGGAGAGGGAGAAGCAGGTTCCCCACTGAGCAAGGAGCCCAATGGGGGACTCAATCCCAGGACCCTGGGATCATGGCCCAAGCCGATGACAGCCGCTTAATCAACTGATCCACGCAGGTGTCCCGAGAGTTGTATGTTTACATAACTGGAATCACTTTAATACATTGTTCTGTAACTTTTTTTTTTTTTTTTCTTTTTTCTTTATTTCACAGCGGGAGAGAGATCACAAGGAGGCAGAGAGGCAGGCAGAGAGAGAGAGGGGGAAGCAGGCTCCCTGCCAAGCAGAGAGCCCGATGCGGGCCTCGATCCCAGGACCCTGAGATCATGACCTGGGCCGAAAGCAGAGGCTTTAACCCACTGAGCCACCCAGGCGCCCTGTANCTTTTTTTTTTTTTTTTTTTTACTGAAAATATAACTTGCCAAGGAGCATATTTTTTGGAGTACCTACCATACATCAGACGATGTTCTCACTGATCTAATCTAAAACCACAGCTCACCATCCCAAATGCTGGATTCCCATGGAATTCGTGCTACAGTGAACCTCCGCTGCTAACCGGAACCCAACTGTTGGGGGACCCAGCTGTGTACTCCCGAGACAACGTGACTTTTGAAACTTTTAAACAAAATTCCAATTCCACTTAAAGTCAGAGGCATTTATGAGAAAATTAATGCCTTGGGGGTTTGAGTCAATACATGCTTTTTGAAGGTCAACTTAACATGAAGGGGTCGGGCATTTCACTACGATCAAATGAGGAGACTGGCAAATCCTCTCCCCCAAGCACAAGACTGACAAAATAACCATTTCGGCACTGTGGCAATGGACAAAGGGTGTAAGACAATGTGAGAGTCTTCTATGATTGAAGCGCTGTTGCACGCCAGCTGAGAGAAGAGGGCATCTGTGGCATTTTGAATGGGGCTCCCGCCATCCTCCTGCCCAGCTCAATGCATAAGGACATTTGGCCATACTGAAGCCTTCGGGAGAGCATCAAGCATGCGGACACGTGTGCACCGAGAATTGTGGAAGGAGAGGGCAGAAAAGGGCAGAAGAACAATTTAAAGAAATAATAGCTGAAAACTCCCCACATTTGAGGAAAAAAATTCACCTACACATCTAAGAAGCCTCACAAGCCCTAAGCATGGTAAATACAAAGACATGCATATCCAGAGAGACAGCTCTAAGTCAAACAGCAAGATAAAAACCTTGAACACCTCAAGAGAAAAAGGATTTGTCACATACAGGGAAGCATCAATATAATTAACTGCCGACTTCTTTGAAACAATGGTATGGAACATTTTCAAAGTGCAGAAAGAAAGAAACCATCAGCCAAGAATTCTGTATCCAGCAAAACTATCCTTCACATATGAAGGCAAAATAAAAATATTCCCTGATAATCAGACAGAGAAACTGACTGCCAGCTCATCTGTCTGGTAAATTAATAAAAGAAGTTTTCTGGCTGAAAGACTCCAGGGGCGCTGGGCTGGCTCAGTCCACAGATAGTGTGACTCTGGATCTCAGGTTGCAGGTTCAAGCCCCATATTGGACATAGAGATTACTTGAAAATAAAATCTTTTGTTAAAAAAGGATTTTACTTATTTACCAAAGAGACAGATAGCAAGCTAAAGAGAGAGCCCAAGAGGGAGGCAAGACTCAGTGGGAGAGAGAGAAGCAGACTCCCCAGTGAGCAGGGAGCCAGGACCCCGGGATCATGACCTGAGCTGAAGGCAGCTGCTTAACCAATTGAACCACCCAGGCGCCCCTAAAGATAAAATTAAAAAAAAAAAAAAAAAAGGAAGGAGGGGGAAGGAAGGAGGAGGAAGACGAAGAAGAAGAAAAGAAGAAGAAGAAGAGGAGGAGGAGGAGGAAGAAGAGGAAGAAGAGGAGGAGGAGGAGGAAGAAGAGGAAGAAGAGGAAGGAGAAAGAGAAAGAGAAAGAAGAAAATGACTCCAGATGGTGACCTGAATCTATTCGGAGAAACGAAAGGTCCAAGATGGTAAATATGTGGGTCAGAATAAGACCACAGATTTATGTTTTCTTCTTTCTTCTCTAATTTCCTTAAAGACATAAGACTGTAAAAGGCAGTAAGAACAGCACTGTATTGTTGGGCTTTAACATATAATATGGATGTAATATATGTAACATATATATATGGATGTAATAAAATGATAAAAATAGCACAAAGGACAGGGAAGAGAATGTGGCTAAACTGGGGAAAAGTTTCTTTCTTTAAAATTAAAAAATATATATATTTCTTGAGAGGTGGGGAGGGGGCAGAGGGAGAGGGAGAAACTCAAGCACTCTCCATGCTCAGCAGGGAGCCTAATGTGGGGCTTGATCTTGTGACCCTGAGATTATGACCTGAGCTGAAATCAAGAGCTGGATGCTTAACCAACTGAGCCCCCCAGGCACCCCTGGAGAAAAGTTTCTTTTTTTTTTTTTTTTAAAGATTTTATTTATTTATTTGACACACAGAGAGAGATTACAAGTAGGCAGAGAGGCAGGAGAGAGGAGGAAGCAGGCTCTCTGCCGAGCAGTGAGCCCAATGCGGGCCTCGATCCCAGGACCCTGGGATCATGACCTGAGCCGAAAGCAGAGGCTTTAACCCACTGAGCCACCCAGGCGCCCTGGAGAAAAGTTTCTACATTTTATTGGAATTAGGTTACTAGATCTAAATTACACTGTTAAGATGCATATTATAATAACTAAAAAAAATATGGTCAAAAAATTAAGAGGAATCCAAACAGTACACTAAAATAAATTTATTTAACACAAAAGGTGGCAATAAGGGAAGAACAGAGCAGGGGCCTGGGCTGCTCAGCTCATGATCTCAGGGTAGGGAGACTGAGCCCCATGTCATGCTTAGCGTGGAGTCTGTTTGAGATTCTCTCTCTTCCTCTGCCCCTCCCCCTGTTCTCACTCTCTCTCAACTAAATAAAATCTTAAAAAAATAAATAAAAATAAAGGAACCGAGCAAGAAAGAGGGCAACCATATAGAAAATAGCAAAATGGGGACTGTAAATCCAATTGTTCTCAATGATTTCTCTAAAAGTGAATGTTTCAGCACCAGAAGTGAAAGAAGGAGATTGTCAGACTGGATTAAAAGAAGCAAGGTCTGACTAGATACGCTTTCTAAGATCCTGTTGGGTGTAGAGATTACTTAAGACAATAAATAAAAACTTAAAAAAAAGAAAGAAGAAAGGAAGTTAGACCTGGTCTAGATGTCTTTTAACAGGGGATTAATAGATGTTTCAAGCACACCTTGATGATCAAAAATGATGCAGCCAGTTTGGGGCGCCTGGGTGGCTCAGTCGGCTAAGTGCCTTCAGCTCGGGTCATGATCCCGGGTTCCTGGGATCGAGCCCCGAGGCCCTCTGGTGGGTTCAGGTGGGTGCAGTGCTCAGTGGGGAGTCTGCCTCTCCCTCTCCCTCTGCCCCTCCCTTGGCTTTTGTACTCTTTCTCACTCTCTCTCAATTAAATAAAATCTTTAAAAACACGGAAATGTAAAACAAAAACAAAAATGATGCAGCCAGTTCAAAGGATGAGGTAGGTTTGTTTATGAACAAGGGCAGATGTCTGAGTGGAAGCAGTTGGGGAAACAAGGTATGACTCTGCTGTTTCTTTTTAGATACACACATGCAGTGTAGGATTGGGGGGGGGGGTTGGTCTTTTTTATAAAAAGGAACTGTGCAGGGCGCCTGGGTGGCTCAGTGGGTTAAAGCCTCTGCTTTCGGCTCAGGTCATGATCTCAGGGTCCTGGGATCGAGGCCCGCATCGGGCTCCCTGCTCGGGGGGGAGCCTGCTTCCCCCCCCCCCTCTGCCTGCCTCTCTGCCTCCTTGTGATCTCTCTCCCTCTATGAAATTAAAAAAAAANTGGCCTGAGCCGAAGGCAGATGCTTAACCGACTGAGTCACCCAGGCGCCCCTCCCGTTCTTCTTTGTAAAATAAATGGCAGCATATGACTGCTGCGTCCCCTGCTTTCGCCCTAACACTGTATTCTGCAGATCTGTCCGTGTCCGTCCACACAAGCCTGCCTCGCTTCAGTGGCCGCAGGGGGTCTACTCTATCAGTCTTTCAAGAGTGACTTTAACCTTTTTTACATTTCTCTACCTGGCCTTCAAGCACGTTCATTCAGCTTTCCTGAGCTGAAAAAACAAGAGCCGATTAAAGAAGGAAGGGGAGAAGACAAACACCCTCTGCCTCTACCAGTTGGCTCCCTCCACTGCCTCCTTCGAGATGGGCCTGACCCTCCTCAGGCCCTGGCACAGACGCCGTGGGTGTCGGCCTAATCCCCCTCGACCTGTAAACAGACGCTGATTTACTCATCCCTTGCTTGAGGAAGGTGACCTGACACCACCCCACCACCAGGCAGGGGTGAGTGCTGCCTGGGTGAGGCCACTTGTCTGGGATGGGTACGGATGGGTCTGTAACCTATTTCGGGCCGCTGAGACGTCGGGGGGGCGTCTATGGGTGGTCTGCTGGATGATTTCTCGGGAAGACTGCGTCGCTAACAAAAGCAGTCGAAGGAAACATCACCTTCTGTTCCACTGGACACCGTGACGACCTGGGTGAAAGGCAGCACCTTGAGACGGAGGGGAGCTGGCCTGTAGGCCGATGGAGGCGGGACACGAAATAAAGAACTTAGGTCTTTGAGTCCAAAAAATTACCCGGTCCTGGGGCCTCCCTGACTTGGGACTTTGTTCTGTGAGATAACAGACCTGCTTCAGCTGAGCTGGGGTTTTCTGTGACTTGTAGCCAAAGGCATGCCCGTGACTGTGTCCCCGTCTTCAGTGTCGCCGAGACTCAGGAGCGGCTGGTGGCTCCGCACACAGCACGGCCTCAGCGCAGAACGACCCTGCGGAGTACGCTGTGTCTCTCCGCCCAGCCCCGAGGTGGGCGCCCCGTCCCACACGCCCGTGGACCATGAGTCCAGGTGCCCAGTCCGGGCTGGAGCTCTTACCCCACCTACTGATCCCTTTCTGAAGCACCAGCACGGACAGGAGTCCTCCCTGGGCCTCAGCCAGGACTTGAAAAACAAGGCAGCACCGTGCAGTGTTCGAGAATGTGGGCTGCCCCGCTCGCCTGACCCCGGTTCCAACCCCAGCTCCCAGAGACACCCTGCGGCCTTAGCTCGGGTCCCTTCCCCTCAGCGAGCCTGTCTGCTCTGAGAAACAGGGAACGGCAGCACCTCGGCCTGAGGTCATGTGTGCAAAGTTGTGAAGGGATGTGGCGTGCCTGGGGGCGAAAAGCCAGGACTCCAGCTCGGCCAGGACTGGGGTGGGGGCGTCCTGCTCTGTGCTCCCACCCCACCTTCCGGGAAAGGCGACGCGTGTATCTGTGTCATGTCTCAGGGGAGTGCTTTGGATTTTGTGGGAGGAAAAGGTTTGGTGGCTTATGAAATAAAGCTGAAAAAAACCACGGGCTGGCTGGAGGAGCCGGAGCTGCACTCACACGTGCAACACTCCAGGCCTGGTGGGCGGCCCAGGGTGGGCGACAGGCCGTCGGGAGGCAGGGACAGAGCTGGCTGTGCCCATGAGCACAGCCAGACCCTGCTCTAAGCATCTCAACAGGCGTCCCTTCCTTCATCGTCTGGGCAAGCCTCTGAGGCAGGAGCTACCACCATACCCATGCTTCGAGTGGGGAAACTGAGGCCCGGAGAGATGAAATAACTTGCCCCGAATGATGCGGCTGGTAGGCGATGGAGCCAGGACACAAACCAATCTGGCTCAAGAGCCCGGGGTTTTAACTACGAGCCTGTACTTTCAAGGACAACAGCAGTCGGGATAAAGCTGCAGTAAATGCAAACGAAACCGAGCAGCAGGAGGATAGCTCTGGACCCGGCGCCGTCTCAGGCCCCGTGCGAAGTGCTTTACATGCACGATGTCGGTTCATTCTGGCAGCCGGAGACCACAGATCCTATTATTAACCCCATCGTACAGATGAGAAAACTGAGCCACAGAGAAACGAAGGAGCCTTGTTGGAGATCACACAGCTGGGTCAGCTGGTGAGCTGTGATCTGGACACAGGCAGTCCGAGGCCAGAGCCGGAGAAATAACACTGCCCCCCGCAACGTACCCCCACCGCTTGGCCTTAACTGCGAGACCGACCCTGCCCTCTTGGCCTGGTGTCTGGCATGGCCTTGAGGGTTGCGTCAGTCCCTGCCTGTGGCTGGAGTTGTGCTCCAGGACAGGAGACGGGCTCAAACTGATGTGGAATCCAATCAGTGCTCATCGCCTCTGCCCCACACCCCGTCACTGCAGCAGCCTCCTCCTGCTCACCCCCCACCAAACATGGCCAGAGGGAGCCTATGGACATCTGAGTCCGATCATAGCCCTCTTCTGCCCAGGACCCTCTGTGGCTCTGCCTTGCTCAGGGCAAGAGAGACCTCCCCTCTGCCTACGAGGCCCCACGTCACCTGGCTTGCCCCCTCTGCCCTCAGCTCCTCCCACTCACCAGAGTCCAGCCACTTGGAAGCTCTTCCCAGCCAGAAACATTTTGGCCTCAGGGCCTTTGCATTGCTCCCAACTTTCCTCAAGAGGGCTTGGGCTCCTCACCCAGGCTGACTGTGACTCTCCAAGTGGGTCTCTGTCTCGTGAGACCCTGGTGGATCCCGAGGCCCGTGCGTTACCTTTAAGGGTTGCACCCCCAGAACGGTATCCCCAAGGCTCCCTCCCGGCCCCAGGCTGGGGAAGCAAAGCCACATGCTTCCTGCCTGGCCGTGGCAGCTTCTCGTGGAGCGGAGAGCCTCTGAGGGGCCCTTCACAGCTCTGACAAATTGCTCTGGAAACCCAGGAAGCTTTGGAGTGTGCGCTGCCTCGGGGGGGCGGGGGTGCAGGAGGCTGCCTGCCTGGGATCACTCGGCCCACTGTGGTGCGCACGGCGGGTGCTGGCGCCTGGCCGTGTGCCTGGAAGCCAGGCTCCCGTGACGAACGTCTGGGGAGAGCGTCTGCGAAATCCCTGAAACCCCCGACGGGCACAAGCTGCTACAGGCTCCTGCGGCTTCCATGGCAGGGCTAGAGAACGGGGAGGGTGGGGGCGGCTGTCGCCCTGCTCCGGCATGGCCCATCCCTCTCCTGGCAGTCCTCGGAGTTTGCGGGCAAACTCAATTCCCTCCACTTTTCTAACTGTCCAGAGTAATCTTTTTCAAACCTAAGTCAGACTATGCATTCGCACACCTCCCATGGCTCCCATGTCCCTCACAACCAAATCCCAGCAGCTGACCGTGGTCGGTAAGCCTGTCAGAACTGGGCTCTGGCCTGCCCTGCAAAACGGACCCCTGCCCCTCTCCCTGCTTTGCCCTGTCTGCTCCTCCCTCTCTGGCCACCTGACCATTTCCTTAGCACCGCAGATGAGTTCACCTTCAGGGTCTTGGCATTTGCTGCTTCCTCTGCCTGGGTCAATCCCTTACGTTCTGGAAAACACTAATACCTCTGAGAGGCCTTCCCAGCTCTCCGTCCTGTTGGGTTTTTCTCCCAGACCTCATCAGCCCCCGGCACAGGGAGATCCCGTGGTTGCTGACAGTTGTCAGTCTGTCTGGTTCTCTCGCCGAGAGAACGTCAGCTCCACAAGAGAAACACCTGACTTTGTTCCCTGCCACGTCCCCACGTGTGGAAGAGTCCCTGGCACACAGTGCATGCTTTAGTGGTAAAAACAACCTTCCTCTCCGGCGGGGCCTGCCCGGCTCTCCTAAGAACCTCACCGCCCTGTCTGCAGCAGCCTCCTGACTCTCAGCTTGCTGGCAGCGTCTGGGACCTGTGTCTCCCTCCCTATGTCCGAGTGAAGCCACTTGCTGACACAGTCACAGCTGCTCTCTCCCCTGGTCTGGGCCCCTTCCTTCTTACTCACATCTCAGCCTCAGCCCCGTCCCTGAGGCTCTGTCTCCAGTCCCATCTCCAGCACCATCTTTCAAACCATAAATCTGCCTCTACTACCCTTGCGGCTGAAAACTTTCCTTGCTGCCCATAGCCCTGAGGATGGAATTCAAACTCTGGAATGTGGCTGACAGGACCTTGAGCGGTCTGGCTTCTGCTGACCTCCCGAAAAACCTATCAGCTGCCCCCTCAGTTTCTGCCCTTGAGCCAAGGAGCCTGTGGTTTAGTGACCTGATGGCAGCCACCCTCCTTTCCACCTCAGGGCCTTTGCACACGCTACTCCCTTTCATAGGGACACCCTCTCTACACCCCACCTTTCCTTTCTCTCTTTTTATTTATTTATTTATTTTTAAGATTTTATTTATTCATTTGACACAGAGAGAGAGATTACAAGTAGGCAGAAAGGCAGGAGAGAGAGAGGAGAGAGGAGGAAGCAGGCTCCCTGCTGAGCAGAGAGCCCGATGCGGGCCTCGATCCCAGGACCCTGGGATCATGACCTGAGCCGAAGGCAGCGGCTTTAACCCACTGAGCCACCCAGGCGCCCCTCTCTCTTTTTAAAATATTTACTTATTATTTTAGAGAGGGGAGAGGGGCAGAGGGAGAGGGAGAGAATCTCAAGCCGACTTCCCTCTGAGCAGAACCCGATGCAGGGCTCGATCTCACCACTCTGAAATCATGACCCAAGCTGAAATCAAGAGTTGGATGCTGGGCGCCTGGGTGGCTCAGTGGGTTAAAGCCTCTGCTTTCGGCCCAGGTCATGATCTCAGGGTCCTGGGATCGAGGCCCGCATCGGGCTCTCTGCTTGGCAGGGAGCCTGCTTCCCCCTCTCTCTCTCTGCCTGCCTCTCTGCCTCCTTGTGATCTCTCTCCCTCTGTGAAATAAATAAATAAAATCTTAAAAAAAAAAAAAAAGAGTTGGATGCTTAACTGACTGAGCCACCCAGGAGCCACTCCCCCTGCTCCTTTTTAAAAATTGCATAATAGCTCACATATAGCAAAGCATACAAAACATATACATATTAACTTAAGAAACAATCACAAAGTAGACACCATATAACTGCATCCTGGGTCAAGAAAATATCATCAGCCCCTCAGAAACCACTCACCTGCTCCCTCCTCCTTGTTGCTTTTATCTTTGGGAGAAATGACCCCTCCTGATGGAAACTACCTTTGCTCCTCAGGCGAGATCAGATATTCCCTCCCGCCCTGCCCCACACCCACCCTCAGATCCCAGTGGGTCTTCTCTCCCTAGGCCTTCCTCTAGCACAATCCCGTCATTACTTTCACCATTCTTTGCCTGCTGCCTCCCTGGGACCTGGTCGGTGTCGGGACGGCAGGGGCCCCATGTGCTCGCAGGCCCCAGCAGGCGGCTGGGCACACAACGGGCCCTCGCTGTGCGGACGAACATGGGGGCTCCGCTGCGAAGCACTGCGGAAGTGGAGCCGAGGGCAGCTGCGGAGCGGGCTTGCCTGCCCTCAGGAGCCGAGGCTGGGCAGCAGGCCTTCCCCGCAGTTCAGCCCAAGGAAGCAGATTAATGACAGCGGGTGCCCGAGGCTGGTGGGCAGCCTGGCGCCAGGGGCAGCGGCAGGCGGAGGCGCGTGTGGGCCTCTAGGGTGCAGGTGCCCAGGGACCGTCTGGGAACTCGGTTCCCCTGCCGAGATGGTAAGGTTGTGGGAGGGCCAGCAGAGCGGGACCCACAGTGGGACCTGCACATTTTCTCTGTCTGGGACACTCTACCTTCCTAGCCCTCCTGTTCTAGGAAAGCCCCTTCCACAATGGGATCTGGCCCCTCCTTTGGGCTCCCACAACCCAGGGACTTCCCTCACCTGGGCAGTGACCACTCCGGGCTATCACTGTCCGGGGATGGGTTTGTCTCCCCTGTTGGACGTTGAGCCCTTAAGTCATGTGGGTGGTGTCCCCAGCACTGCCTATGAAAGGGACGGCCCCTGGAGAAACACTCTGATTTAGCTCATTTTAGAGAATCCCCTGTGAGTTCAATGACAGGAGGCTCAAGGTCTGCTGCCCCATCCTGTCCTGAGGGCCCTACAAACATTAGCTCATTCAATCTTCACCATATCCCTAGGAGGTAGATATGTGATTTAGCCCCCATTTTACAGACCAGAGAAATTAAGGCCCAGGGAAGTTAAGTCATTTGCTCAAGGCCACACAGCCAAGGCAAGGCAGAGGGAGGGCCTGAACCCTGGTGGAGGTCCATCTTCTCCTCTACCAGGCAGATGTTTCTTTAAATCAACTCATTTAATTTTCCTTAACTTGTCCAAGCCCAGATCTGTAAAAGCAGGGGATGGGCGGGGAACACTTCCCTAATACTCATTAAAGCAAACATATATCCATTTAAAAAAAACCACATTTTCCTCCTGTGCCACCCAAATCACCTCGAGCACCCCATTTGGGGAAATGCTGTTCCACTCTAGAGCCTGGTTGCCTAGGAGAAAACTTCAGGAAGCAGCTTAATGAGTAGATAAGAATGATTTGCAATTAGCATCAATTGTCTGTATGCAAATTAAAGCTCTCAACCGCAGGGCCCTCTTTTGTAGTGGGCTCCTCTCCCATTTTGTTCCCTTCATTTCTGGGTTCAGCAAATCCTTCTCGCAGACACAGGGTAATTTTACACCCACCCCCTGGCTTCAGCCACAGTCTACCCCCCAGCCCTGCTGCCTTTGTATCACAGATTTCAAAACCCTCCAGTTGCTCAGATTTACTAACCCGGTCCCATGGCCAGCACAGGCATGAGGAGAGCCAAGACCTGAGACCCACGTGGCACCCAGGACTCTCCTGGGCGCACTTTGACGTTTGTCTCAGTGATGGCCTGACTGTCGCCTGTCTCCCTCAGTGGATACGGCCGAGGAGAGGGGCTGGGGGACGCGTCTGCATTTGCTCAGTATCTCTCCCCAGCTCCCACTCCAGCGCCTGTGACCTAGCAGATCCCTAAGAAAGATCTGTGAGTGAAACAAATGGATAAATAAACAGACGAAGGAGCTGGTTAAAAGTCTGAGAGTTCAGATGACTGAGAACCACCTGTGCAGGGAGGTGGACTGAGCCATGGGCTAAGCTCACTGGGACTCGTGCCTCTTGGTCTTCGCCCTTCGGGGTCCCTGACTCAGGGAGGTCCGGGCACCCGCGATACAGGCAGGCACTTTCACACACAGTGGTTTCCAAATCGGTCAGAGAACCACTACTAAGTCATGAGATCATTTAAGGAGGTATTGAGATGTATTCACATTCTCAACAGATGAGACGACCTCAGAGCGCTTCACACACAGGCTAAGTATTGTTTGGGGCATTTTTCCTTCACCTTTTTATAACACAGCTATTTCTTCAGAGACACAGGTGAAGTCCACTGTAGGTTGTTATCAAGCCCTGAGGCCACTGCCTGGGTGCAGGAGTCCTCCTAACATGTACAGTTACCCTCAGAAAGCATAAAACCACTAGTTTCAAGCAGAGAGAGAAGGAAAGAGAGACCGAGGGTCAGAGCGAACCAGAGACAGATGAAGCGGACAGCCAAGGGGTTCTTTCCCTCTACCCAGGGTACATGAGGGTTGAATGACGGGCAGTAGTAGGTGGTCCACGAGCCTCCCAACTTTGGAAGCAAACTAGTATGTAAGCACATCCATCTACGAGCCTGTGGGTAGGGAGGGGGACCGCACTGTCGGGCCTGTGGGGGGAGTGGATGGTGGTCAGGGCTCCCCGAAGGACCGGGGTAGGGAGGAGAGCCTTACCTAGGCTGCCTGGGCGTGTCACGGCTCCCCCCAGCCAGGCCCGTCGGGGTGCTGGAGCCTGAGGAGTACAACTTCGGGCGGTAGCCCTTGGTCTGGCCAGCAACCGCAGGGGCCGGCGAGACCTCCCGCCGTCTGTCTGCGTGGTGGGACCGCCCGGCGGCCTCCCGTCCGCCCCCGCAGAGGCCCATGCTTCCCGGGGGCTTGTGCGGCTTGGCCTGCCGAGGCGCCTTGGCCAGGGACATGCAGCTGGGACTGGAAGTGTAGAGGGTGGTGTCAATGCCGCTGTCGCTGGAGCCCCCTTTGGACAGGGGGTCTTGCTCTGGCTCCAGGGGGTCGAGAGGGTCCAACCAGCGGTCGTCACTGTGGCTGCTGGATGCGTTGCTGGAGAGGGTGTTGCTGCTGGAGTGACTGGAGTACGGAGGCTCCCCCTGGAAGGCGAGAGAAGTGTGTCACCCCAGACTCCACAGCCAGGGCATGGACCTCCCCTCCTGGTGTCCTCCTCATCCCTAAGCTCTGGCTCCCTCACTTCTTGGCCATGGTACCTTGGTTGAGTGACAGAGCTCTCCTGTACCTCAGTTTCCACATCTGTAAAGCTGGGCCGCTGACAACCCTGCCTCATGGGGCTGCTCAGAGGCATACACGACATTATGCGTTCAAGGTGCCGCCCACAGTGCAGGCTCGACCCACACAGAGCTGTGCTCCTGGCCTTCCCTCCTGGATCTGCCTCTTCCCACCTCAATAAAGGCACCTCCATCCCGTCAGCAGCCCCACGCAGGAGCCCTGGAGTCACACTGGACCCTGCTTCTGGTCTCACACCCATGTCCAGCCCCACAGTAAATCCTGTGGCCTGCATCTTCAAAGGGGATCCAGGACCTGCCACCTCTGGTCCTCCTTGGCTCCACCCCAGGCCCGTCCACTGCCACCTCCCACTGGACCATGGCAACAGCCTGCCTGCTGTTCCCTACAGGTGGCCGGAGGGAGGCTGTGAACACCTGCCCCGTTTCATGTCCCTTCCCTGCTTAGAACCTTCCGGTGGCTCCACTTCACTCACAGGAAAAGCCAGAGTCCTCCCCGAGGCCCCGCGCGGTCTGATCCCATGTTCTGGCCTCTAATTTCATCTGCCCCCTCTCGCCTGATCACTCTGCTCCAGTCAAACAGGCCTCCTGACTTCTCCGCGCAGGTCAGGCCCACCCCCACCCAAGCCTCGGCACTGGCTGCTCCCTCCGCCTGGAACGCTCTTCCTTCAGGTGTGTTCGTGGATTGCCCCCTACTTCACTCAGGGCTTCAGTCACCTCCCCAGAGGCCCTCACTGACCAACTCACCCTACAGCAGCAGGGCCTGATGCTCTGTTTCTCTCTCACAACAAAGACCAGTTCCTGGCGTTACAGAGTGTGTTCATCTGCTTCCTGCTCACTGCTCCCACTGGGATGTCAGCTTTGTGACCGCTGAGGGCTCACCAAAACCACCTCCTTCGCCCAGGCGCACAGGACCACGTTTCCCAGCCTCCCCTGTGCTGCGGTGTGGCCACGTGATGGAGTTTTCATATGCAATGGCCAACGCAATAGAAGTGGAAAGGATTTATGCCATTTCCAGGCCTGGGCTATAGAGACTTCGACCCGATCCTCCCCTCCTCCCACGCCAACCTGCCGGAAAGAAGGGGGACCCAGCAGAGGGCTCTGCGGCCCTGAGGGACAGCGAGCCTGAGTTCCAGAATCACTGCGTGGAAAGAGGCTCCCTGGCTGGCTCCAGACCAAGCAGTTATAGCCCCTCTGCTAGAGCGGAGGAGGTGGAGGTGGAGGATGTGCTCGGTGTGGTGTTCAGGACCCACATCCCGTGAAACTGCCCAGCCCACAGCAGTCAGGGAGACGAGGCAGCCGGCTCCTGAGGCCCTGGCTCCCCGGGATTAGGCAGGTGGGGCCCAGACTCACTTTGGAATGCCTGTTGGGGGAATCTTTGCTTGCTGTGTCCTGCCTGGAGGCGTGCTTGCTCCCGCTGCTTCCCGCCACGGCTGAGAGCCGGGCCTGGGCGGGCACATGCCACAGAGGCTCTGCAGGAAGACAGGAGACACATCAGCGGTTAGAGGTGACTCAGGCCCTGGCCCAAGTCCACCTGAGGAATCTGGCCCTAAAAATGGTCCCATCCTCCCTGCCAGCTTGTCTGCTCAGCTCCCACAGGCTCAGGGCCCGTCAACTTAGGTCTGGGGTATAACAACACTCAAGGATGAAATACTTACTGAGCACTTAGTATGTGCCAGACCCTCTCCTAGAGCTTTGCACGAGCTACTTCGTGGAAGCCTGAGGACCACCCTCCATCGTCACCCCCAGAGAAGCTTGAGCACATTTTCATCCTTAGTGGCCATTAGAATTTTCTATTTTGTAAATTACCTGTTCATTTCCTTTTCCTATTTTCCCATGGGGTTGATGTCTTTTATCTATTGACAAGCAGTGTTCTTTATGTACACAAGCAATCCTTTGCCGGTGAAACGTGCATAACTTACTTTATTAAACAAAAATGGAATCACCCTAGGCCTTGTTCTACAATGTGACTTCTCACTTTGCTATACCTACACTTGCTTTTCACCTTAGAGCCTTGTCATATACCTTCATGTAACTGAACATAAAGTTACCTTCTTTTTAACGGCTGCACGGCACTCCATCAAGTGAATGGATGCCACTTGTTAAACCAGTTTCCTACTGATGGACATTTAGGAGATTTTTAATTCTTGCTTATGACAATGTTAGGGTGGCCTTCCCTCTACATGTGACCTTGAGCAAGTGTGGGATTGTGTTAGGACAGAACTCCGCAAGCGGAGGTGCTGGTTCCAAGGTAAGATAGGTTTAAAATTGGGACAGCTGGTATGGGTGTAAATGAGTCTACATTTCCAGGTAATCAATGTGCCTCAACTCAGCAAGAGACCTTACAGCTCCAGTGGAGGACTGGGTAGTATCTACCAAACACAAATGCATGGACAGAGGACAGAGGACTGGAGCCCTGGTGGTCTGACCCCAGGACCCACACTTTTGATCACTGCTGTATTGAAAATAATGGTAATAAAGACGACTATTAAGCACACGACCTGTGTTAGGTATTACCAGAACTGCTTTGCACACATTCCCTTACTAGGTCTTCCCAGTAATACTATGAGGTGGATATCACACCAGTTCTAAAAGATGAACAATGTCAAGACTCTAAGAGGTTAAGTACCTAGTCCAAGGTCACACAGAAGGGGCCCCAGACTTGTGCTGTCCTCCTCTGCACCCTGTGTTTTCCCAACAGGGACAACAATGGCAACGTTGGAGAGTACGTGCTTGCAAAACAGGAGTCATCACTCTCTTAATGATGCGCTGGGGCCTGTGCTGAGAGGGCTGGGCAGGGGTGATCTCACTGGGCCCTCCAACCATGCAGGAAGGAGAGACAGTTAGGATGTCCACCGCAGAGGAGGGACCTGAAGCCGGGACAGATGAGGTCACCACCGTGGTCATGTTGGCTGACTCTGAACTTCCCACCGGGCCTGTTGGAGCCTGAGCTCACGACCACACGCTGCTACCTCTAGGGCAGCCCCAGTGCACCGTGGGCTCAGGTTCCTGCCAGGGAAGGTTCCTGCTCTAGGTGTGCTGGGCGTGGCGGGGGCGGGGGTGCTCGGGGCCACCTCAGAGAACAGCCTGGTTGGCACAGTCAAGGGTGTCCTGTCCGTGTGGTGGTGGGGAGGCTGCCCACTCCGTCCACCTACGCCACCTCCGGAAATGGTTCTCCTCTGTGGAACATCCCACAGGCCCGGGAGGTACTGGTTTCCTGGGAGGTGGCCAGATCATGCTGGAGACGACGTTTTTACAGAGAGCCAAACCTGCAGCAGCCGTATCCAGCCTCAAGTACACCTGTTACACTGGTGACTCCCATTTTTCCGTCTCTGGTCCAGATATCTCCTGACCTCAGACTTGTTTACACGGCTGCCTCCCAACGCCTCCTGCTGAACACGGCCAAAGCCAACTCCTTATCTTCCCTCAAATGTGCATGGCTCATTGTCTTTCCTGCTCAGTCCACGTGGCTCCCCGGTATCACCCTTGACTCCTGTCTCCCATAACCAATGTAGAGCATTAGGAAATTCTGTTAGTTCCACCTTTCAATGACCGTCTTTAGAACCTGCCCATCTCCGTCACCCCCACCCCCACCCTACAAGAATCTGTAGCAAGAAGGCCCCTATGAACACCTGAATCAGGTCCCATCCCTCCTCTGCTCGGAAGGACCAAGCTCCTATCCCACTTTGAGCAAAGGACAGAGTCCTCCCCACAGGTTCTGGTCCCGTCACCTCTCTGACCTCAGCCTCTGCCACCTCTCCAGCCACACAGCCTTCTTACTGTTCCTTCTACACTCACTGCTACCTCAGTACACCTTGACTATTGTCTTTCCCTGGAATGTTCTCCTCCCAGCAGACTCCTCTGCATTTTTCCAGCCTCATCTGAAATGTGATTTGCTAAGAGATTCCCCCAAACCCTGTCCATCTCTCTCTCAGCGCTGTGTTCTAGTTTCCACATGTTACTCAGAATTCATGGCGCTCGCTTATCACTGTGTGCAGTCCGTTGTCCGTCTCTCCACCAGCCTGTCGGCTCCAAGAAGGGAGGAAATGGGCCTGTCTGGCTCCCAGTGCGTGTCCCTGGTGTCCAGTCTGGTGTTTATCATTAGCGACATACGAAATGAGTGGAGGAATGAAGGGCCAGATTCCTTCCCTCCTGGGCTGCCCCAGGGTCCTCGGCTCTGCCCATCACAGACCCTGGTAACTGAGCCCTTCACTGGTTCTCTGGACCAGCCCCTGGTGACCTCCTGGCTCTCCTGCCGGAATGACTCCCCCTTGTCCTGCTGAGCATGAGACTCAGGGCAGCTGGTGACTCAGGGGCCACCTTCCCAACCCGGGCGGTCTGCAGTGGGAAGTGCTCACACCCGGCAGGTGCGGGGCCGTGGGTGGTGTCTGCGGACGCTGGGGTCCGAGGGGTTCAAGCACCCAACAGGTCTTGGTTCCATCTCAATTATGGAGGTACCAGCAGCGACCTCGGACCAGTGACAACCTTCCTGGGCCTCACCTTCCTCGTTTCTAAAATGGGGCCATAAAAAGTACCCACTCTGTCGTGTTCCTGAGATGACTGAGTAAGAGGGCACGGGGAGTACCTAGTACAGCACTGGCATCTAACACGCATGCAGAATCTACTGCTGTTCCTATGATTACTATCACCTGATCTGGGCAATTCCCCACGTCTGTCATGGTGCCTGATTCTCCCCACCCTGAACTACCCTGTCCATGCGTCTTGAGCAGTTTCTAGGCTTCATGACGATTTCTAAACACAGCCTGTCCTGATTTCTGTGGGAGGGGGCGGGGGGCTGCTGTTAACTTGTAACAGAGCCCCAAGGAAGTGAAGGGGGAACCAAGCTCTAGGAGAGGAGAGAGAAGGGGAGGACAACAGGGAGTTTCCGTGACTTCTTTCCTTTTTTTTTTTTTTTTAAAGATTTTTTTTTTTTTTTTTTTTTGATACAGAGAGAGAGATTACAAGTAGGCAGAGAGGCAGGCAGAGAGAGAGGAGGAAGCAGGCTCCCTGCGGAGCAGAGAGCCCGATGCGAGCCTCGATCCCAGGACCCTGAGATCATGACCTGAGCCGAAGGCAGGGGCTTTAACCCACTGAGCCACCCAGGCGCCCTCTTTCCTTTGAACTCACATACTCATCTAGTAGTTCTCAGGCTTCGGAGGGTCTATAAGTTTGTTGTGTGAAATGATGTCAAATATCCATCTAAGTGTACGTGCTCACGATTAATCACCACACAGAGGAGGATAAACAGGTGAGATGATGCTCAGTCTTGTAGGGCACCAGAAAAACGCACGTTAAAACCACGAGGCGATGCCACTACATGCTCACTTCTAGAATGGCCGAAGTGAAGAGGTGGGTGCGGACATGAGCCAACTAAAGCGCTCCTGTCACTGGTAGGAGTGGGACCTGGTTTATCATTCTGGGAAAAGGTGCAGCAGCTTCTTACAAAGTTCAGCACGCGAGCCAGCCGTTCTGCTCCCAGGCAGACGCCCCACCGAAGTGTGAGCGTGTGCGCCACACAGGCAGGTACCAGAATATTCCTGATGGCACTATTCTAAGCTGTCTCCGGCTGGAAACGACCCAAATGTCCATCATGGCAGAATGGAGTAATAAATTGTGGGCTGTTCATACGATGGAATACGCCTCAGAAACTGCACTGCTCCACACAAGCACGTGGCCGACGCTCAAGAATGAGACCCTGAGCAACAGATGCCAGACACACGCACACGATGCGTCTAGCCAGCTGGGGTCAGCTCCGTATACGTGAAATGCAGAATGAGGCAGAACGCAGTTTGGCTGTGAGAAGCAGGGCAGGGGTGGCCTCTGCCCTGGCGGGGGGTGGGGGGGCTGGCGTTCCCTCTGGGACATGCTGTCCCTGCTGCACACTCAGGACGGGGACTCTGGGCTCGGCATCGGCCGTACAGCCGGCAGCGGGAAGGGAGCACAGGAGGCTCTATGTAAGGAACAGCCTCAGAACACAGTCGGTTCTGCTCCCCTGACAGCTCTGCTTTTAGTCCACTTTCAGCTGTTTCCCCAGGAGGTCGCCGCCCCCGCACCACACATCCGCACGGGGCTCCCGGGGGAATGCCATCTGCTGATGCCCTGTCTGGATGGAGGAGGATCGGGCTCACGGGTCCCTGCTGCTCTCCCGGGTGACCTCCCTAACCTCGTGTGTGGCTCCAACGGCTTCCTCTCGTGCTCTGTCCACTGCGGACAGGAGGAGGGGTGTCCCCTGGCGGAGGGCAAGAGGTCCCGCTGGGCAAGGCGGGCAGGAAGAGCCGGCCTGGGGAGGCCCTACCTGGCTTCTGGCGCTCCATGGTGCTCTCCTGGCTGGTCAGGCCGCCCGAGGAGGAGTCGCCGCTGGACATCCCATCGTGGCTGAAGTGGGGATCAAAAGACAGCAGTGGGTGTGGGGCGGCTGCATACCTGGAGGGGAGTGAGAGGCAAAAAGAGACAAAACCACCTGAGCCGGAGACTGGTTCGCTGGGGGGTTTTAAACACACTGGAGGCTCCGCGTGGAGGGGAGGCTGGATGAGTAATCCTGGAAACGTGCTATTAGCGCAGGGTCAGGAATGAGTCTTGCCTGGGAAGCAAGCCAGGGAGCGCAGGGCGATGCGGGGTCCTCCAGGGAAGCAGGGGCAGAAGCCACCAGGGTGGAGGCCCTACCCACAGGTTCCTCAGGGGGCTTGTTTCTTGGCCGTGAAATGCGGTGAGCTATTGTTAGCAGCCCCGCCTCGCAGGCCCGTCTTGGGGCCGAAGCATCTGTAGGCACAGGAGGCCTGGCCTCTTTCTCAGCCGGCGAGAGTCCCTGCCCAGCCTTGAACTGCAGTCTCCCTCAACTGTTGGGAGGCGATCGAGGTAGGCCTTTCCTCAAAAGACCAACGCTTAGCCCGAGGCTGACGCAGACACAGCTGGGACAACTGGCCCATGGCCCGGAACTCCGTGCCTGTCCCCCTGTTGGAGGAAGGAGCTGTGGGAGAGAAGCTGTATGCTTGGGCTCCAGAACAAGGCAGACAGGGGCTCGAACCCCAGCTTCATCTGTTACAAGCTACGTGACCTTAGCCTGAGCTGCAGTTTCCCCACCTGAAAAATGGGATAATGGCATTTTCTACTTCACAGGATTGCAGGGCGGATGAAATACTGAAGTTATCTCCTGGACAGAGATTCTCCCGGAGACTGGCAGGGAGAGCTGAGCTCTAGGGGAGGAAATGGCAGAAGACCTTCCCTGTGCTCTCACGTCCCGGCGGCACTGGCTCCACGCCCTGGAGAGAATCCTAAGAGCACCTCCAACGTCCATTCCGCTTCAGATCAGAGCCTTCGTGACTGAAACCCTTCTCCCTGCCTGGGGCTGGTTCAGGGACAGGCAAAGGGCACAATTTTGGCTAATGTGATATGAGAGGACATGACAGTTACAAAGAATCTCAGAGAATATGTCAACCCCCCCCCCCCCCGCCACCGGCAAGCACGCAGGGGACTGCACTTCCCACTTGCCATGGGCTGGCTGGGGGCTGGGCCTGGTCTTGTCGCCGAGCTGTGAGGAAGTGACTTGGAGGCGGTGGCTGCCCCGGCAGCTTGGGTCCCAAGGGGTCCCCTGCCAACCAGCAGCGGAGCCACCTCCAGTGTGGGTGTGAGACACACCCTGGCTGATCTAAGGCACTGATGTTTTCAGGTGTTTGTGACCGACACGGGGGAAGGCTGCTGGGGAGGGCTTCTGGGAAAATTCTCCGGGTTCCTCAGAGAGAGGACGAGGAAGGATGGCTGCTCTTCTTCCCCTAGGTATCGCTGGGTCCAGACAGAACACCACGAGCTGCCGCCGCCCGCCTGCCACCAGCCTGAGGAGGCGGGCACCGCTGAGGGCGGAAGACAAGAGGTGGGAGGCACGGGGGCCTTGATACTGTTGCCGAAATGCTAGAGCCTTCCCCGGAGCCTGGCCTACTTCTGAGACTCCTTTTCTGTGAGAGAACGTGTCCCGATGGTGCTGGAGCCGGTCGGATCCCAGTTACCTGCAGCTGCAAGCGCCCCACTGACACAGGCCTTGGATCTCATGTCTCCCATTAATAGAGCTGATTTTGTGATTCCTCGTTCGGTTCCTTTTGTCTATGTATGCAGCTCCAGGGGCGTCCTGTCAGCCTCAAGCCTGTTCCCGCAAAGACTAACTCTGAACCCCTAGGCTTTACCTCCTGGGCAGCTGAGGGGGGCTCCGGAGGAAAAACTCGTTTCTCCCCACCTGCCCAAACCCGGACCTCTAAGTCCTCCAGGGAAGGAAGACAGGGCCGAAACAAGAGAAAGTATAGCTACGCACAATACTGACTTATCAGTCAGCCAGCTGCCGGTGGATGATGTGGCCCCAATTGCCACAGCGGGGAATTCAAGCGTTGACGTGTTCATTCCATTTTCTCAAGATGTCTGGATCAAATCCCGAGTGCCGAAGGAAAATGGCAGTGGCCGCCGGGGTCAGCCGGTGGAAGGCCTAAGCGGAGGCTCCCCCAGTGTCTAGTCCCCACCTCTGCCTCCGTCACAGAACCCCGGCCGGATCCTGGGCCGCAATGTCACCAGCTAACAGACAGCATTTCCAGGCTCTCTTGCAGTTCTGGCCAAGGAGATAAGAGCATCACATGTGACTTCCAGGAAATGTCTGGAAGTGTGCCGTGGGTGCCTTTGCCTCATCTCCTCAAGGCTGAAGCTGCAGCAGCCACTGTAAGAGCGGGGGGCAACAGGCCAAGGACGGCAGAGCAAGGGTGGGGGGAGCCCGGGTCTCTGACAACAGGTCTTGTCTGAGTCATTGTTTTCTCTCTTAGGCAGCTAAACCTAATCCTTTAGCTGGAAGGGTTTCACCAGGCTCCACCGCTCAGCTACTGTTCTCCATGAAGACAACCTGTTATTTTGTGCACTCGCATAATTCTCGAACAAACCTTGTTAGCCTGATGGAAACTGACTGGCTCATGCTGCCCATTCTTTGGGGGTGCAGATATGTCCCCGTTTGACCCATTTCGATTATGGCCAAGGGCTGGTCAAGCGGACTGGAAATCTGGACCTGCTGGTATCTTAGCATGCATGGCTCTGGGCAAAAACCCCCAGAAGAAAAGATCAGAGCTGTCCTTAAGTTCATCTGAGCAATGTTAACATCTTCTATTTTCTCTTGGAAGATGACATCACATCAGAGATAAAGGGCTTGGGTTTCGGTGAGAAATTCACTGACGTTTCTGGCACCATCCGGGAAAAGCTGCTACGCTAACTGACCCGGGGAGGCAGGCAGGGAGCGTCTTTGGATCAGCCAGGTCGGGCTGCCAGGAGGTTGGCTTCGAGCTTGGTACCTTCCTCTGTGGCCACAGAGCAGAGTACCAAGACAGATGTGACGTGGGCAAGAGCCTCTCCGGAGGGGAGGGCTCCAGCCTGCGCTGCCTGGCTTCCACAGGGACTGATGGGACAAGGCATAGGTCAATTCCCAGGTGACCGGGGAGACAGTGGATGGACAATGTAGCCATGATTGGCCGCCACACCAACAACCATTAGCCTTCTTGGTCTCTTCTGGGGAACCCCAGGGTCCCCTGTGGTGGCCATCCCCCAGCCACACGACTTGAGTACATCCTGACAGTTGAAGAGTCGTGTGGGTCCAATGTAACCTGCCAGGGGCTGGGTCAGGGGGAGGCAAAATGACCCAGCTCCATTCCTCACAGAAACCAAGAGAAGCTCTTCCCTCCTTTTCTGCAGGGCACTGATCTTGCCTAGGGCCCCAAGAGCTGACATGAGTCACTAGTGAAGCCAGGTCCCTGAAGAATTCACCAGCCCTACAGCTGCTCCAGCTGTGGACCTACTATGTGATGACACATTCCCTTAGTGCCTTCTCAAGTTAGCTTTTCTGTCACCTGCAGTCAAGTGCCTCCTCACCAATGTATTACTCTATGGAGCTGGCAGAGAAAAACAAGGGAGAAAAAAAAAAAAAGCCAGCCAGGTGGTGCGGTAAGCAAGCACCTGGGGTCCAGTCCAGCCGTGCAGGCTTGCTGAGCCAGGTGCGCTATTCTGTCCTAACGCTCCGTACGAAGTTTGGTGCTTTGCTCACTTTGTGAACAAGGGTGGCCAACTCCTGAGGACAGGGACAGCATCTGCCAGCCTCTGTCCCCCAGCCGCCAGAACAGGTGCTGCACGGGGCAGTCATGGTCATCAACGTTAAGGAGCACTTACTGTGTGCCAGGCCCAGTTCTGAGTGCTCGACAGGGTTTTCCTCTGCGAACATTCTCAGCGCTGCTCAGGGACATTTTACACTGGAGCAAACTGGAGGTGCAGCTTCCCTGGAGGTGAAGTCACTGGCTCACACTCACGGGGCTGACAAAAGGCGGGCCATCTTACCACCCTGTCTCCCAGGGAATCTAAGATGAGCCTGGGACAGATTCTGGGCATATAGGCTCCCACAACCCTAAAAGCTTGATGAATTCAGCAAGTAGCAGGCCCACTGGAGGCAGCAGGAGACAGAGGAGTCCTAAGCAGGGGGTGTCCGGGGTTGGGCAAGAATGTCTGGTTGGGGGACCCCTGGCTGGCTCAGTTGGTTAAGCAGTTGCCTTCGGCTCAGGTCACGATCCTAACATCCTGGGATCGAGTCCCGCATTGGGCTCCCTACTCGGTAGGGAGCCTGCTTCTCTCTCTGCCTCTGCCTGCTTGTGCTCTCTCTCTCTCTGACAAATAAAAAATCTAAAAAAAAAAAAAAAAGAATGTCTGGTTGGGCTCACGTGAGTTCCAGGATGTCACGGGGCAGGGTGCGGAGGGGAAGGGGGAAAGGAGCTGAGGCTAAAGGCCATTGGCACAGCCCTGGCCGGCTCCCGGGCCTCAGACCACAGGTTGAGGACCGGCTGTGAAAGACACTTCTGGAGTTTTAGGGGATGCACCATGTTAGCATCCTTTTGCCAAGCCTGGGACCCAGATGCTGACAGAGATGAAGTGTCAGTGTGGGGCAGGGATTCCAGGAGGGACTATGTATCTCACCTGGATTTGGAAGATAAGCTCAGAGTCAGTCCTTTGGCAGGACAAGTCTCGCTCGGGTCAGTGTCTGCTCTCCAGAATTGTATGGGCCTGGGTTCCTGTCCCAACTCTGCCACTTCCTGGAAGAGTGACCCTGACCAAGGGGATTCACAGAGCCTGCTTTCTGTCTATCGCATGGGATAATTAAGCCCCCACCTGTGGAGTGCCTGGGAGCTCAACGGAACAGACCAGGGGAGCCAGAAACAGACCCACACAAACGTACCCAACTGAGCTCCCCTTCCAATGATCTTTTGCTTTAAGGAGCAAGAGCAATGCAATGGAGGAGGGAGAGCCTTTCCCAGAAATGGTGCTGGAGCAAACTGGATGTCGGAAGGTCAACAAGTAATGTCAACCTAAACCTCTCACGTTATGTAAAAATGAACTCAAAATGGATCATGGGCTTCAGTGTGAAACACAAAACAATGAAACATCTAGGGGCACCTGGCTGGCCCAGTCCATGGAGCATCCGACTCTTGATCTCCAGGTTGTGAGTTCAAGCCCCACACTGGGCATGGAACCTACTTTAAAAAATAAGTAAATAAAACTTCTAGGAAAAAAAAAATGAGAAAACCTTCACGTCTAGGTCTAGGCAAAGAGTTCTTAGATTTCACACCAAAAACGTGAACCATAAGACGGAAACAATGTAACTTGGACCTCATCAAAACTGAGACCCTTTGTTCTGCTACAGACCCTACTGAGGAGATGAAAGGACTGAAAAAAAAGGAAGACGAAAGGGCAAATTAAAGACGGGGAGAAAATATTTGCAAATCACACAGCTGACAGAGGACTCGGGTCTAGTGTATACAAAGAACTCTCCAAAGCTGAAAACTGTTGAATCTAATTAGAAAATGGGCAAAAGACACGCGCGGACACTTCCCTAAAGAGATACACAGTGGCACACGAGCACACGGAAAGATACACCATCAGCCAGTAGAGAAATGCAAATGAAAACCACAATGAGGGCGCCTGGGTGGCTCAGTGGGTTAAAGCCTCTGTCTTCGGCTCAGGTCATGATCTCAGGATCCTGGGATTGAGCCCCACATGGGGCTCTCTGCTCAGCAGGGAGCCTGCTTCCTCCCTTCTCTGCCTGCCTCTCTGCCTACTTGTGATCGCGCTCTGTCAAATAAATAAATAAAATCTTCAAAAAAAGAAAAAAGAAAAAAAGGAAGAAAACTACGAGACCTCCTTACACACCCATCAGAATAGCTACAGTGAAAACCAGTGATATACGTACAACCACAGTGCAAAGTGATAACCACAATAAGTTAATGAGTCCATCTCTCCTGGCAGAGAGTTACCTTGTCTTGGGGGATAATGCTGAAGATCTACTCTGGGCAGATTTCAAATGCATGGTGCAGAATTATTAACTTGAGGCACCACGCCTACGTGTACGTTCGGTCCTTTGAACGTGCTGGTCTTATAACCGCAACTTTGTCCCCTCTGGCCCAAATCTCCCCATTTCCACCACCCTAGCCAAGCACCACACTACTCTGTCATTTCTAGGAGTTGGACTTTTTTTTGGATTCTCTGTATAAGGGACACCATCCAGTATCTGTCTTATTCTGTCTGACTTCTTTCACTTAAGCGTAAGAACCTCCAGGTTCATCCATAGAAAGGACCTCCTCACTTTATGGCTGGGTAAGATTCCATTGCTTGTATAGATATATATCACATATTCTTTATCCATTCATTGGTCAATGGAAGCTTAGGTTATTTCCGTATCTTGGCAAGCAATTGTATTCTTGGGCATTTGTTCTGGTGAAAGAAAAATTTATTTTCACGCATGTTCAGAGGATGCATGATTATAATAGCCCAAGCCCAGAAACCACCCAAGTATCCTTCGATGGGTGAATGGTTGGTTATCCCTACTGGGCTAGTTCCAGACCACAGAATACAGCTCAGCAGTAAGGAACTGACTACTGATACACACAACGGTTTGAATGAACCTCAAGGAAATTATGCTGGGTGAAAAAGAATCTCCAAAGGATGGGTACTGTGTGATTCCTTTTATATAACAGTTATAAAATAGCAAGAGTTAGAGATGCAGAGCAGATTAATGGCTGCCAGAGATTAAGGAGGGGGGAGGGGAGGGGTGTGGCTCTACAGGGGTAGCAGGATGGAGCTCTGCGGGGATGCTACAGAGTACAGATCGTGGTGGTAGTTACACAACAGCACACACGTGACAAAGCTGCAAAGAGCCACACCACACACACACGTATCCATGTGCAACCGGTGAATTCTGAATAAATTCTATGGATTGTACCAATGTCAATGCTTTTCTTGGTTATTTGCATGGGCGAGGCTGGGTGAAGGGTTCGTGGAGCTCCCTGCATGTTTCTTCGCAACTTCCTGTGAACCTACAATTATTTCAGAAAGTTTAACAATAAATAATAAAGGGGAGGGACACCAAGACTTTGAAAAAAGTAAACGCTCCCTGGATTTATCAGTAAGATCAATCCCACCATCTCTGTTCTTGGCCAATCACTTGGTACCAGCTGCCATTTCCAGCGTCAGTCGCTGCTGCCACCCAGGGGCCCCCACACCCCAGACTCCTCTCCATTCCTCCTGCATTCCACACCATTCCGCTTACTCCTGTCTGTGGCCTTCGCTCTGCCTAGAATGACTTTCTCTCTCTTCTCTGCAGCAAACTCCTGCTGACCTCTCAAAGCCCTGTTCAAACGCTGCCTCCTCCAGGCAGCCAGCCTAGATCTCTGGGGCTGGAGTTGGGCTCCCTCTTCCAGGGCCTTAATCTAGCAGCGCTCTCGTCACAGTTTCCAGGGCATTCCCTTCGCCACAGCCCATAGGAGCCCCCCCCGGTAAGTGAGTATCTCAAACAGTTCTCCATGGGCCTGGCAATGGACGGTGCCTGAGACCCTCCGCTGAATGAAGGCTGAAGGGTGGTGGCCGGGAGATGGAAGAGGAAGTTGGCTTTCCCTGATTTGACAGTGGAGACAATGGTTTAATTCGGTGGCTCTCGGCATGTGTTCCCTGGACCAGCAGGCAGCGTCAGCCTCACACATTTTACACTCCAGACCTACCAAGTTGGGGGGGGGCGTGTCCCAGTAAATGTCTGTTTCCAGGTCCCCTTCGGGGTGACCCTGAGGCACGCTGGAGATCAGTGGACGGATGGATCCCTGCTCTGACACCAGGGGGCCTCATTTAAACGAACTCCCTCCCGCACTCACCCCATCCTTTCACCAAACAGATACCGAGGATCTACCACGGGTCAGCCCGTGTCCTGCGTGAGGGTCACACAAAGACGCGCTGGGAAGGTCCCAGAGCCGGAAGATGAGCGCGCGCACACGCACACACACACTCTTGACCTGGCTGACGGCATGGAGAGTGCTCACGGCCACAGTCAGGAATACACAGGGAACTGAGGGGCACAGTGGCAGCCCCTCATCTATGCCTGGGGGAGGTTCGGAGAAGGCTTCCCAGAGGAGGAGCATCAGCGCTCAAGCTGGCAGGACGGGGGAGTGTGGGGTGAAGAGTGTGAAGAATCTGTAGGCAGAGGGAGAACACGGAGGCGGGCTCTGAAATTCAGACAGACTCCCCAGGGAAGCAGAAGCGGCCAGGGAGGCTGGAGAGGCGGGCGGGGCCTGGTGGCGACACGGAGGTGCTGAGGCTGTGTCCTGAGGGCTGTGGGGCATGTGGGAGGGTCTGAAGCAGGGGACAGCCATGGCCACATGTAGAAAGATCCCCCTGGCTGCTGAGTGGAGGGTGGACCACAGGAGGTGGGACGGAGGCTGGGGGCTTGGGGAGGTGGCCAGGGTGGGGCACTCGGGGGTGGAGGAGG
>LNAC01000161.1:2096654-2129950 GCA_002007465.1 Ailurus styani
TCAGGAGGCTGAATGGATGGTCTGCAGTAGCGGGGAGGAGGAAAGGAGACATCCGGGAGGAAGCCGACGGCTCTGGCCTGAAGACAGGGGAATGGAGGGGCTGCCCCTGCCAGAGACAGGGATCCTGGAAGGCCAAGGGCACAGGGCACCACAGAGCCAGGGAGGAGCTGGGAGGATCCCCCAGACTGCCAGACTGGAGAAGGGCTCAAGGGGACAGGACGGAAGCCTGCAAGGCCAGGAAAATTGGGTAACGCTGGTGGCCTGGTCCTGGGGAGGAGGAGACGGAGAGGTCGCTGAGTGGCCATGCTAGAAGGCAAATGGTCTTAAGCAAGTGATACAGGTTACAGCAAGTGATACAGATACAAATCACTTAAGCAAGTGATACAGGTCAAGAACATGCCAGCAGAAATCCTGCCACAAGAAAAGCCGTGGTGAGTCGTGCCCAGGGCAGCTGGGCCCTAAATCTCAACAACAAAAAAAATAGCCAATCCTCCTGGAGGTCCTCTGATGACCTTCAGGGATCCAGAAACCCCATCAAACAGCAAATAAACTTGTAGGGTCTGTGCATTTCCTGGGGAAGAAGGATCCCCAGCTCTCATCAGATTCCTTAATTTGTTAAGAGCGAAGAGACTCTGACCTTTCTGGGGATGGCTTGTATCTCGCGTAGGTGGCCGAGCCGGGGGTAGAGAAGCTCCCAGAAGGCTGTCGGTAGGGAGGGGCTTTGTCGGCCCCTGCTGGTGATGCTGTGTAAGGGGTTTCCGGGAAGCTGACAGGCCTGCAACAGAAACAGGAGGGAGGGCAGAGGGAGGGATGAGTTGAGGACACCCCTGCCCTCAGAGGACAGAAGACAGACCTTTCCCTCAGGCCCAACCACATGCCATCTGCCACGCTCCCATCAGGATGCAGGGAGAGCTGCGGAGAGCAAAGGGTGGTGTCCGGGAGCCTGGATTAGCCCTTGCTCTTCCTCTCTCATTAGAGCTGTGCCTGCCCCTCAGCTTCTGGGGCCCTGACAGGGGCCACGGAAGCAAGAAGATACCTCTGCAAGCTGGATTCTTCATTTCTTAGGGATTTTTCTCTATTTTTAAATATATACCACCTTCAAGATGATTTATCTGGAAGGTACACACCATCCTAATAAAACGAACTCCCAAAGCTACCACCCAACCCGGGAACTAGAATGGCAGCGCCCCTACACGCCTGCCGGTGGGCTTTCCCCTTTCCCTGCCTCCCCCGGGGAAGTGATCACTACCCTGGAGTTTGTGCTTATCAGTCCCTTGAGCTTTCAAAAAATACGTAGTTTTCATCCTACGTGGTATGGTGGCTATGCAGCCTCAGACACCCAGCTTCCCAGCACTGGGCCCTCACACAAGAGGCGCGTATGAAAACCTCACGGGAATCAGCCTGAGGGTTTTAGAAGGAGGGGAGGTGCGGGATGGGTGAGCCCGGGGATGGGTATTAAGGAGGGCATGGATTGCATGGAGCACTGGGGGTTATTTGCAAACAACAAATCGTGGAACAACACATCAAAAACGAATGATGTACTGTATGGTGACTAACATGACATAATTAAAAAAAAGAAAGAAAACTTAAGGGAAGGAAGGGAGGGAGGGAGGCACAAGGACGAGGAGGGGAGGAGTGAGAGGAGAGGAAACTGGACAGAAGAGGGAGGAGGGAGTAAGGGACAAAACAGGGATGCAGCCGGGAGGGACCCGGGGTGGCGCCCTCATCAGTCCTTACCTCTTGCTGTGCAGGGGCTGGGGCTCCCGGAAGGGGACCATGGGGGTCTGCTTCGGGGCCCGGCTCAGGGACTGGGCGTGGCCGGGAGCGCCGGGGCTGGCCCACTTGGAGGCTGGGAGCGCGTTGTGCGAGGCAGGCCCGCTCCACTGCCAGGGAGCGTTGCTGCGGTAGGGGGGCCGGCCTCCGGGGGGCAAGCTCTCCGGCTCCGTCTTGGGCTCCGAGGTATTCATGTCATAGGTCTCCAGCCACCCCCTGAGAAGAAAAACTTCAATGCTCAGGAGGGCCCTGGCCCACCAGGCACACGTGCCTGCGGCCCAGGAAAGACCGCTGCCTCGTCACTCTGGGCTGGGTTTCCCGGCCACATCTGAACCATGAGAGCCGATTTTAAAGGCTGAGTAGGTACCCTTTAAATTGGTCTGAAACTTCGCAGCTCAGAGAAGTCAGCCAGGACAGGACCCACCCCAGAGGCTCTGACCGCTTGGCCCTCTCTCCCTCACCTCCTCTCTGCTCCTCGCTCTCTCTTCGTCTTCCTTCCTCTCCCTTCTCCCTGACCCAGGCCTCAGGTGGACCAGTGTCCTCCATGGAATGGCTCACCCTCCCCCCCCCGCCTGCGGCGGTACTCAGGGCCAGAAAGGCGGATGCCCTCAGAATCAAAGGATAGTATCTGCCTTGTTCCAAAGGAGCTCAAAGGCGGCTGGAAGAGGAGCAGGTGACCTACTTTGTAGGGCGGTTTAAAAGGAAAAAAAAAAAAAAAAAAAAGGCCACGAAATCCAGAACCTTGAAATAGATGCAGAAGGGCCCGTGACTCCCCCCAGACCAGGCCGGCACACAGGCCACGGTGTTCCTGGCTTGAGGCGGGGTGATCGGCTGGGCCCGCATTTTCCAGCACACACCCCCTCCGCCAGGGCCACAGTGTGGCACGGGAGGGGGCTCTGAGCTCAGGGGGCACGACCCGGATTCCCGAAATCCACTTCCCAGCAGCTGCCGGAGCTGAGCTGGGGGCCCTCCGCCCGGAAGCGCTCATGCCCTCAGCGGGCTGAGCCCCTGTGGCTCTCTTGGGTCCTCTGGAGCCGGGGGAACTTTCAGGACTGGCAAAAGATGCGGTGGATTTGGTGGCTGGGGGCTCAGAACACGGCTGCTGAGGCGTCTTCAGAGGGCAACCCGAGGAGGTGCTTGGGGACCTGGGCCCAACACACCGTGCCCTTCCGCACTCCTAGGGTCAGAGCTCCTCCTGGCAATCTCTCTGGGTTGGTAGGTGCCAATGCCTCACCAGGTACCACAGGAGGAATGACAACAATACAAGTGTCTAGCAGTTTCCAGCCAGAAGTGGATGAGGGGACCATCACGGCACTGCGGCTCTGGCCTGCTCAGCTCCTACACTCCTTCCTCTGGGAACAGGTCTGTGTGTTCTGTGGGGCGGACCCCACTTCTTGGCTCCAAGTATGAGAATGTCACCCAGGCCTGGCCGATCAGAAACCTCTCCTCCCCCCTCCTCCACAAAGATTGGCACAGGACTGTCATGTGCCCGATGTGCAGCCAAGCGGAGACAGCATCAACTCTGCAACTGTTTCTGGAACTAATGGGGGAAAGATCTGGGGTTCACTGGGGTTGCGGCGCTGGGGAGTCCTAGGCTGAAACTGGGAAGAATGGTGGGTCACCTCTGTCCCATGAGAACGACAGCAAGGTAGAAAAGGAGACAGGTGATAAAGATTCCTGGTGAGGGCATCCGGGTCCCGGCATCTGGCCACATCTAAATCTTGCTCCGGGCTCCCAGTTTGTCAGGTACAGAAGTCAGGAAAGTCTGTCTTCTGCTTCACCAAGCTTGAGCTGGTTCTGTTGTTGGGAACCAAATCCTGATCGCTACAACTGCACTTTCGAGAGACATAAACTGAGGCACAGAGAAGCTAAATAACTCGTCCAAGGTCACGTGGCCAGTAAGAGGTGGAAACTGGACTTAAATACGGTAAGTTGATACTCCAAAGGCCACGACTTTAACCACTATGCACACGGGCCGCTGAAGAGTAGTCTGGGAGCCAGTGAGATTTCTTGGGTGCTGAACTTCTCTCCTAGTTACTGACAGCATGGCCTTTGGCCAGGAACCCCTGGCCATGATCTCCCAGAGGGAAATATTATCCAGTCATCCTGAAGGCAGCACAGAGTGGTGGGGAACCAGGACTTTTGGGCCAGATGGCCAGTTCAGACCCCAGCCTGCATGGCCCTGGGAGGATTTCGTTCTGGAACCTGCTTCCTCATCTGTAAGACAGTGGTGGCTGCAGGCATTCTAGGGCACTAGGACAAAGTCTGGTGCCCGCCGGGTGCTTAACAAACAGGACTTGGCACCGTTGCCTTCTCCAGCTGATTCTGTGGCCCATCAGCCTGCTGTTGTACCACGTGCTCGGAGGCCAAGTCTCTCTTCCACCTTCCGAAGTCCAACCACACCCTGCTGGGGGCTCTGGAACAAATCCTTCCCCATAGGTCAGAGAACCAGCAGCATCCACACCACCCTGAGAGCTCAGCAGAGGAATGTAGATACCTGGGTCTCATCTCAGCCCACAGGAATCAGAATCCTCCTTGAGGGTATTATGCTGAGCGAAATAAGTCAATCAGAGAAAGACAATTATCATATGATCTCTCTGATATGAGGAACTTGAGGGGCAGGGTGGGGGGTCGTGGGGGGTAGGGAGGGAAAAATAATGAAACAAGATGGGATGGGGAAGGACACAAATCATAAGAGACTCCTGATCTCACAAAACAAACTGAGGGTTACTGGGGGGTGGGAGGGTAGGGATAGGGTGGATGGGTTATGGACATTGGGGAGGGTTTGTGCTTTGGTGAGTGCTGTGAAAGATGTAAGCCTGATGATTCACAGACCTGTACCCCTTGGGCAAAGAATAAAAATAAAATTAAAAAAAAAAAAAAAGTAAAAAAAAAAAAAAGAATCCTCCTTGAGCTGGGGCCCGGGAATCTGCATTTACCAAGCTGCTAGCGATGATTTCGACACAAGACAAAGTTGGAGAAAGTGGGACAAAAGCGGCATCCCTGTGCCCAGGTTTCATCCCTCAGAACCCACCACAGCCTCCAGTTTCTTGTATGTTCTTTCAGAAGTATCCGAGGCAGGTACTTCTATGCAGATATCTTATGTAAATATTATTTACAACAGAAATAAAAAGGACAGCACGCTGAGCTCCGAATGCAATCCTGCTTCCCCTCCGGGCCCCCCCAACTAACGATATTTCTTACCAGGCCCTCTTGGTACAAACTCACTTTGCTTCCTTTAAACAATCAAATACCATCCCATCACACGGATGGCCCGGGATTTACTCAGCCAGCTGGTCCTGAACACCCAGCATGGTTGGATGTTTAGGTTGCTTCTAGGCTCGACCAGCAATGCCGCAGCACAGGGCACGCTCCAGCCTCAGCCACGTGCAGGGACATCGGAGGGAGAATGCCCCCGTGCTCACAGACCTCTCTTCCTTACTGCCTCCTGGTCCTCAATTCCTGACAGCTGAGGTTCTCGGGGCCATGAGGACTCCTTTCTTACCGCTCCTGCTCACTCACTTGTGGCGTTTCAATTTTCCTTCTCAGGGAGGAGTTTCCAAGCCCCTTGACCAGAGCCGCAGAGTCCAACTCAAGGGGACAGAAGCATCCCAGATGGCCTTCCTCTCCAGGAAGCGGCAGAGAAAGTGAGATGAGAGCATTCTTCCTGGGCCTGCTGCAAGCGGCCAACGTCATGATGACCACCCTATCAGGCTGGGGGATGGTCTCCCAGCTGCTGTGCCCCCTCAGCTACGGCCAGTGGTGCAGCGCTCACTCGAGAACCCCCGTCCGATGGCCTGGCAGTGTGTGGATGATCCACTCCACCATTCAGCGTCTGAAGAATGTGGGGTCCAGATGCACACCACGCAGAGCCCAGAGCCCAGCTGGTGGCAGGGAGAGCATCTCTGCCCGTCCCCGTGTGTCTCCCTCTGCAGGAGGCCAGGGCTACAGCAGGAGTCTGGGAGAGACCCCAGAGCTGGTGGGATCAGCTCTGCAAATGAGATCAGCCAGACCCCCCTGCATTTGAACAACAGCAAAAACCACGCAAGCCCCAACCCATGGCCGCCCTTGCAAACAGGAGATCCTGTTTCAGTGGCTGCCCTGCCAAGGGGAGTAGGATGATAGCCTTTCTCCCGATGAGGGCAGGGAACTGGGCTCCTCTGTCTGGTCTGATCTCCCCAGAGCCTTCCCAAAGCTGAAGAAGGGAGCCTGCAGACTTTTACTTTTGGTGCTGCTGGTTCCTACCTGCAGATCCAGGGACGTCTTTGTGGCCTCTGGTCAGAGAGTCGTCTGACAGGCGGGCTGGCTTATCGTGTGCACGTGCGTGGGTGTGAGGGTGTGTGCGGAACAAGGCACAGGGGAGTCTGCCGGGGAGCTGGCCTGTGGCGTTACTTCGGCTCAACCTGCCCCTGCAAAGCCCAGAGCGGGTGTGGCTGGGCCGCGGTGCCATCAGAGGGCTGAGAGAAGGGGACGCCTGACTGGAGTCCCAAGGGGAGACTGGGGAGGTGGGTGAGTGGAGGCCAGGCCCCCGGTGGCAGGGCTGAGGCATGCTCAGAACTGCCCACGAGCGGGGCAAGCAGGAAGGGGCGGGTGGAGCAAGCGCAGCTTTCCGGCGCAGCTGGGAAACCTGGACTGACACTTATGCGCCGCTCGGGAGCTGTACAACTCTGCACAACCNTCTCTCTTTTTTTTTTTTTTAAAGATTTTATTTATTTATTTCACAGAGGGAGAGAGATCACAAGGAGGCAGAGAGGCAGGCAGAGAGAGAGAGGGGGAAGCAGGCTCCCCGCTGAGCAGGGAGCCCGATGCGGGCCTCGATCCCAGGACCCTGAGATCATGACCTGAGCTGAAAGCAGAGGCATTAACCCACTGAGCCACCCAGGCGCCCCGGCCTCGGTTTTTCATCTGTAAAGTGAGGGTCACACCAGCCCTGGGAGGTCACATGTCACCTCATGTCAGCCTTCCCCTTGGCTCACTCTGCTCCATACCCTCTTGGCGGCCTGGCAACGAGCCCAGGGCCTTTGTTTTCACTTTCATAATGGCCACTCCCTCCCTGCAGGGCCCTTCTTCTGGCTCCTCCTCACCTTCAGGCCTTCTCTGGTCACCCTGTTCCAAGTCAGGCTGCGCTCTTCACTTTCCTCACACTCAGTAGCTCACAGCTGTCTCTGGGGCGCCCCCTACAGGTCACATGCTGTTTTATGTGCTTCATTTACAAAGCTTTTCTCCAACCTCACCACCATCTTTTGGGGAAAGGACCGGTTACCGTCCTCATTTTACAGATGAAGAAACTGAGGCCCAGGGTATGAGGCCACTGGCCCAGGGTCACGGTTTACGATGAGGGAGAGCTGAGAGTCAAACGTAGGTAATCTCACTGCACAGCCAGCGTTCCCATGACGCTCAGATGCCTCCCTCTTTTGCTATGTGAAATCCCCTCATTCCTGTGTTTACAGTTTGCCTCCCGTGACCCATTCAGCAGCTCCCCGAGGGCCAAGGCCTGCCTGTCCCCTGTGCAGCTGTGTGTCCACCGCTTGGGATGTAGTGATTCTGTTTCTGTCTCCGGCCACCACTGGATGTCGCTAGGGCACAACTCACCAATCTACAAGTGGCATTACCTTGCCTTCCCCAGTTAATAAGTTCTACCCCAGAGTAACCCAATAGGTACTGAAGGATTTCAGTCAATAAACGAAGAAGGAATCATGGAATTGAGAACAGTACTCGCTACTATGGGACCCACGATGAAATAACTAATCGAGGCAATAATGACGCATGGCTGTTGAGGGGCACAGTGTATAAGGACGGGTCAGGTGCCACCATCTGAACCCTCTGCCCTTAGGGTCACTCACAGAGGACAACCAGACACGTGGTGCCTCGTGACACACACACACCTGGGAAATGTCATTACCAGAAAAAGTCTCACCAGATTTGGATCAAGTTTCTACACCAAACTCCAGTATATAGGAAATTCATGTGCTAGACGAACAGGGTAAAGGACACCAGGGGGATGCAAGCAGCTAAATGCAGGAAGTGGGAAACTCTAAAGAACAAGTAACCTGGGCTTCTTCCCAAAATAAATTCCAAGGGGGGAAAAAAAGTGGGAAGAGAAACTTGTAGATTAAAAGAGCCTGAAGCGACCCATCAACCAAATACAACAGGAGTAGCCTGACGAATGGAACAATTCTTTTTTAAAAAAGACCTCTCTGATACAACAGAAAGGTAAACACAGACGGGTAGTCGATCCTGAGTTACTGGTAAAAATTTTAAGTATAGTCCTAATTTTTTAGAGGTTCTTATTGGGTAGAGATACATTCTAATCACTGGGGCTGCTTCAAATAATCCAAGGGATGGGGGGAGGTACAGAGCTTGAAAAACAACAAAAAACTGGCTGCGTGTTGGTAAGTGTCAAAATGGGGCTCGGTACAGTTTTGATGTGTTTGAAGTGTTCCACTGAAAAAACAAGACAAACTCTCCACTGTCTCCCCACTGTACGTGGAATAAAACCCAAGTCAGTCACTGTGCCCATAAGCTCCCCTGAAGGCTGCCCCACCTCTCACCCCTGTTCCCAGCCACCCTCGTATCTGTGCTGCACGGATGGACGAGCCACACACACTCACACTTCAGAGCCTCATTACTGCTTGGTCCTGCATGATATCTATGCAATTCCTGCCTCTCCCTGACTGTGGAACACAAACTCCAAGGGAGCAGGTGCTTGCTCCCTTTGGTCCCTGCTGTCTCCCCAGCACTGCGTAGGGAGCTCGCACCTTGTGCTGAAGCAATGGACCAAGTGCAGTGTGTCCTCGGGGCAAGTTACTTTGAATGCTGTGCGTATCACCTAGAAAATGGGACTGATAGGGTGCCCACGTCATGGGGCTGTCGTGAACACAAAATGGGACAGTGAGCTTTTGGAGAGCTTAAACCGCAAGTGCCACGTAGTAGGTGCTTGGCAGACGTTGACTCTCCCCCTGTCACCAAACTTCCTGCTGAGAAAGGGCCTCGGGTACAGTGCTCTGGAAGCTGCCCCCCCCCCACCTCTCCCCAGTTCCCACCTTGCAAGGCAGACGACTTACCTCCGGGGTGTGCCATCGTCGAAAGGTGGGATGATGACCACCTTGACAGTGACAGAGGTTCGCAAGAGGTCGATCATCTGATCGTGGGTCAGTGTGACCACGGCCACCTTGCAGATCTCCACCAGTCGGCTGCCTTGCCGGAGGCCGGCCTGCCAGGCAAACCCGTAGTCCTCCACCTCGGCCACTGTCCCATCGTACTTCACGTGGAAGCCCAGCTGCCCGAGCCCATTCCGCCGTAGGGTCATGTCCACCGTCTCCCAGCCGTTGGTCATGACCTGTAGGCAACAGGCAGGATCTAGTTTTTGAAGCTATTCGGGGCCAGCTCTGGATGACCCCTGCACAGACTTCCCCCTTCAGGGCCAAAGACCCTGACCTCCCAGGTGATGCCAGGATACAGGAGCACAAAGCCCCACCCAGTCCCAGCCTGGGCTCTGGACTTCTGAAGAAACGTGGATAGGCAACCGCGTGGCTTATTAGCTGGCAGGGACCATGGCAGTCGTGAGGCGTGTTCTCCAGGGCCCCTGGCCTCCCTCCTTCCCTAGCTACAGGGGGATTATACTTCTTGACCCCCTTGTAGGGGGTGGGCTCTGGGACTTGTTTTGGTCAATGAGTTGTGAGTGGACCTGTCACATCATCCAGGCTGGGGTATTTAATTGCCAGTGCAAGACCCTCCGTGGGCCTTTCCCCTCTGCCAAGGCTACTGGGATTGTTCCAGACAGTGGCTATTTGCGGTCAGGTGGGGTCCCAGAGTGAGAACAATGTGGAGCAGAGACCCCTGCTGAACCTGAGCTGCACAGGGAGTGTGAGCAACAGATAAATCTTTGTTGTGTTAAGCCGCTAGCATTTGATCCTGACCCAATGACTCTGACCAAAGTAGGTGGGGGAAGCAGTAGACCAGAGATTCTGGGATCTTTTCTGGTTGGGGGCTTGCGCCATACTCTTTATTTCATGGCTTCATTCTTAGAGGCACAACCCCCTCCCCAATCTCCTCCTCAGACCGTCCTCCAAGCTGGAGCTGACCAGACCACACCGGGCCTTGCCTCTGATTCACTCCCTGCTTCAACTGTGTGTGACCGTCGCCACAACCACGTATGACTACAGGTAAGAGGACCCATCGAAGGGAACCCTGGTCCCTCAGCGTGTCATTAGGAATTCCCTCCTCTTCCTGGGAGAAAAGGATTAACTTAACAAGTCACAGCTACGGCTACTGAACAAGTCACATCAAGATCGGTCTGTACTCTCTGGAAACTGCATTAAGGAAAGAGAACGTGTAACAGTTCCAATTACCAGTGGGAAGCCACTCCGTGGCTAGAAATGCCACCCATGACGGTGGGGGCTTTCGCCCTTCTCTGACCACTACGCTCTGTGAGGACATTTTAGGTCCCAAACCACTCTACGCATTCAGGCCTCCATTTACACACACGTTCTTTGCAACCCAAATCATCCACACTGCTGAGCACAGGCAGCCGGCAACGAGCCCGTGGATGGGGAGCACTCACCGAAGCTGCAGCCACGTCTGATTAGGACGGCGAGAGTCTGCGCAGTGGGGGCGCACGTGGGACCCAGCACCGCGCCCCCGCACAGTACTTATCCTTCCTCACTGGGACGGGCTGTGACACTCTGTATCCTTTCCTATCCTGTCCTCCACAATTCTGGATCGCGATCCAGCAACGGATTTCCCAGCCCAACTTGTTCACATGACAGTGAAGAGTTACTGTGACTGCTCGGTGGATGGTAACGACAAAACAGTTGTTTTTTGAACAGTATGTTTTCGAGAGAAATACTGAAATGTGTACAGATGAAATGATAGGATGGTCTGGATTTGTTTCGAAATAATCAGGGGGAGGGAAGGGAAGGAAGGAAGAAACAAGACCGGCCACGGGCTGGCTGACAGCCAGGGGGGCTGTGTGATGGCCTGGGGGTTCGCTAGGTTGAGTCCTTCTCCTTTGTGGCTGTTTGACGTTGACCAGAATTTAAAAATTTAAACCGGTTGGAAAGGAGAGCCTAGCGTTTAGTGCACTGAACGAGAAACTTGTGACTGGCTCCGTCCTATAGCCCATTCTGCTTTGGGAGTCCCAATTCTCCCCCGTGAAGCGGTCGTCCTTGTGGCCAAAGAATCTGGTGGTGGGCGACAGAGAAATGTCCCATGTGTCTGCGCCAGTGACCAAAGAGGCCACACCAGCCCTGGGGGGTGTGGGGAGGGCCCGACCCTCCCTGGAGGTCGCAGCAGGCCTGCTGGCTGCCGTCCAGCCTCCATTCTCCCCTTCCTGCTTTTGGTAATAAGACCTCGCACAGCACAGCAGACGCGGATGGGCACGCGGCCACCCAGAGGAGGCCCGCATTTCTGTTTCTCTCACAGCTGGCTGTGGGTGCATGATTTGGCTGGGGCCAACGGGAGAGATGTGAAGGCATTTCTACTTTGTGTTCTTTCAAATAAAACTGCTTGCCCTCCGCACTCACGCTTTCCCCCTTCCTGCCCACAGGGACGTGGATATGGAGCAATACCGAGGAATGTGGAAGGAAAAGGAGGCACCACAAGACGGAGGGGACAGGAGTCCCTTAGCTGTCCCTGCCACTGTGACCAGCCTGGGCATTAACTCTGAGAGAAATAGACCCCACCTCATTTCAGCTCCCGATCTCTCAGTCTCTCTCTGGGCAGCCCGGACTGTAACCACCCACCACAGCTGCTCTGGACCATTCTGGAGAGGGCAGGGAGAGCTGGTCAGGGATCTCTGTGGCTGCTCTGTCTCTTAAAGGTCCTGCAGCTTTCGTCCCTTTTGCTTTTCTAATGAACCGAAGGAAGCCCCAACTGAAGAACAGAAGCATTCCTGAGGTTTCCAAGATTCCAGAAAGGCCCCCTGGCACAGGGAACACCGTAGGAGACCAAACGCGTATCAGTTCAGAGGAAGCTGGCCGTGCCACATGGCCACGCTGCCCCAGTCCCCCCTTTAGAATTAATTTTCCTGGGGACTGATCTCTGTGTGCCAGGCACTGACTGAGCCCTTCGTAGGCCTCATTTTGCCAATATCTCACTGGTGAGGCAGGTAAAAGTGATTTGCTTATCTTACAGATATAAGACCTGTGCAGACCTGACTTTTTTAACTCTTGCTTTTAGCCTCCATGCTGCACTCCTTGTTCCCCCTTTGTTCCTTTCCCCTCATTCTGTACCAGGATGATTCCAACTTCTTGCTCTCCTCCTCAGTTTAAAAGTTGCTTCCTCAGGGACCCCCCCTGGCCCACACTCACAGGCCGGGGAACCTGGTGGGTAGGGTGAGAAGTAAGCTGGTGGACCTGTGGCCAAATAGTACACCTGTGCCCCCACGGAAGGGGGGCACCCACCGCCCTGTGCCAACATACGCCCAGGGTAGCCAGAGGCCCCGGAGAGCTACCCTCATGTGAAGTCTTCTGAAGGTCAAGCTTTGGTAATTAACCAAATGGGTCTTGGGGCTGCATCCGACCTGTGGCTTTGAGACCTCTCCCCACGACAGGTTCCCCTGGCATACTCAATACTCCCTCTTTAACCTCTTGGCACTTGTAACTCCTTGTCCAATTTCTGCCTAAGAGGAGAGCTCCAGGAGGGCAGCTGGGGCCCAGAGCGGTCACTGCTGTGTCCCCCTGCCCGGCTCAGAGACAAGCATGTAGTAATACTTGTTGACTTAACGAAGGATGTCTGAATCCTAGCTCTGCTGGGGAGGGCGTGGATTCCTTCCCCTGGAGGACTCGGCAAAGCAGACTTGCTGTCATGAGTCGTGTATGACAGGCTTGTCCCTTCATAGAAGACGGCTTACATCATCGCTTCCTGGTCCCCTGGATGCTCAGTGGACTCTGGGGCACGGAGACTGTGAGGGGGGTTGGGGCAACAGGCTGTAAGCCGCTGCGCTGCCAGTAGGGTCGGGGGTGGGCGTGGGAAGGACCGGCACAGAGAGGATGTGGGTAAAACATGTCACCTGGCATGATGCCCGGCATGGTCACTGCTCAAGAAAAGCAAGCTACTGTCAGGATTTTGGGAGGAAGAATGCTCTTCAGCGGGGACGAGAAGGGTATCGCCTTCACTGGGCTTTGGGGAGGAAAAAAATGCACAGTCGTGCAAGGTGCTGTACAGGGTGTGACAGCCCTCCGTGGACATTTGCTTCTGCTATTACTATGGGGCAGTACACAGCCAGGCATTCAGTACGAGTTCGCCGAGTGCATGCTGCGTTCCAACCTCAGTGCTGAGGACACAGCGACGAACAACAAATACATAGATACGCTTCATATGGTGTAAGTGCTATGGAGAAAATTAAAGCAGGGTAAGTGGGTGGAATATGCTCAGGGCCAAGCTGGGTGGCGGGGGGGGGGTTTGCAACCTTACATAATGAGGCCTCCCTGACAAGGTGACGTGTGACTAAAGGAGAGGAGGAAGTGAGCCACAGGGGGATCAAGAAAAGTGCTCCAGCGAGAGGGCAAAGGTGGTGCAAAGGCCCTGAGGCTGGATGCCTGCCTGGTACACACAGGAAGCAGCAAAGGTCTATGTACCCAGAACAGAGAAAGCAACAGGGAGCCAGGTCACAAAGGGTATCAGAGGCCACCACAAGGACTCTGGCTTCCATCTAGAGGGGGCAGAGGGTTTTGGGCAGAGCAGTGATAGGATCGGATCCCTTGGACTGCATTACTGAGGACAGACCATAGGGAAGCAAGGGTCAAGGCAAAGGAGACCAGCGAGGAGGTGACTGCAGAGGCCAGGAGAGGCTGGGGGAGGCTGTGGAAGGGGAGTAGTAGTTGGAGTTTGCCAACTGGAGGTGGTGCTGCCAGGCAGGATGTGGGAGTGAGAGAACAGCGGGACTGATGCCAAGGCTTCCGACCTCGACAAATGGAGCGATGGACTTGCCCTTTCCGGAGACAGGAAAACTGTGGGGCAGTGGAGGAAAAACAGGAGCCTGCTCTTGGACACGTCGTTTCAGGGGCTCGGAGATGCTGAGTGAACAGGTGGCTACCAATCTTGAGTTTGGGCACAAATGCGTTTCAGAGTCAGGAAAACCCGGATTCAGACCCCAGTCTGCCACCTGCTGGCTGCATGACCTTCTGTGAGAGTCTGTACCTCTCAAAGCCTTAATCTCATCCTGTCAAGTGGGGACACAAACAGTACCTACACTCTGTGGGGTGGACAACTGCGAGCTTGCACACACGCGCTGCTTATCAGCACAGTCAGGGTTCAATTAAACTCATTCAACTGACCAACTGATCAGTATCTACTGAACAGCTACTATGTACCAGCCCTGATCTATGAAGAGGGCATAAGCGAGTAAACAAAACAGAGGTTCTCGGACCTTACATCCTTGGTTGCTGTCTAACACTGAGCATGAATTTTGGGGTCAGGGAAGCTGAGAGCAGAGCTCCATCAATCCAACTTGAACTTAATGAGAGAATGCAAAGTCCCAGAAGGGTGAACACACTGGCCGGAGCTCACACCATGCTGAGTCAGGCCAGCTTCTCTGGGTAATGCAACTCATCCAATCCTTAAAACTTTCACGTGACATTGGGAAATTTTTGTTCCCATTTTTTTTTTTTTCCAGACAAGGACATCTGAAAAATGTCAGTCACGTGGCAGTTAAGAACTTGGCTCAAGGTCACACAGCTGGCCAGCAGCAGCACCAGGACCTGAAGCCAGGTCTTGTGACTCCAGAACCTGTGTCTATGTAAGGCTCCCTTCCCTGTTTCACACGCATGATATGGCCTTCTGTGAAACCCACCGGGAGCCCACTGCCAACGACAGCATTCCTTCCCACGAGGCTCACATGTGGCCCGAATGCTTCTCAGGAATGCTTCAGGCCACCACCTATGAAGCTGTCACCTGAAACAAATCTGCCACTCTTGGTATGGCCAACAGTCTGAGACTGAGCTGTCTACCAGGAGCTTAGGGTAAGAATTTACCCAGACTGTGGATCTGTCTTTTAAAAGAGGAAGTTAGGGCGCCTGTGTGGCTCAGTGGGTTAAAGCCGCTGCCTTCGGCTCAGGTCATGATCCCAGGTCCATGATCGAGGCCCACATCGGGTTCTCTGCTCGGCGGGGAGCCTGCTTCCTCCTCTCTCTCTGCCTGCCTCTCTGCCTACTCGTGATCTGATCTCTCTCTCTGTGTCAAATAAATAAAAATAAAATCTTTAAAAAAAAATAAAAAATAAAAAAAAGAGGAAGTTAAGCCATTCACATTTATTGTGATTGTAGATATGGAATTACTTCTGCTATGTAACTATTTCTTTTACCATGCTTTCTTATGTTCCCCCCATCCTGTTTATGCCCTATCCTTTAACAGCCTGGAAGCTTTTCATTCTATTTTAATTCTTCCAGAAGTACCCTTATATTTTGAACTGTGCACTTGTATTTTCTATCAAGATCCAGAATGAATAAATCTATCTTTTGTCTTCCCAAGGTGATGGCATGGAGAGCCCTGGATCCCTGGCCTGAACTATCCCTAGAAAGAACCTAGGCTGCAGGGCCCACGAGATCCCGTTAGTGTGTAAGTGGCAATTCTGACTCCCTGGGGGCCAATTAGTGTCCTGGCCTGATGGGGCTGGGGGCAGGGGGCCTTCCCTAAGGCCTCGGCCAAACCACAGAAGAGCTGTACCATTGCGGAGCTCTCTCCCTTACCTTCAGTCTCTGGACGATTTCCCTTATGTCCTCCACAGAGCCGTCTGTGGCCTGCAGGAAGATGTGGTCCCCTCGCCCATAGAAGATTTTGAGTGTCGAGGAGTCTGGGGTCCAGCCAATGACATCCCCACAGTAGCAGTTGAACACCACCTCCTTGGTGCGAAGGTCCAAAAGCACCACAAACTCGTTGGAAATCCCCAAGATGCAGTCGATTTCTATGCCCTGGGCATAGTCCTGAGCTGCCACCCTCCAGGCGATGGCCCCTGCGCTGTGCTGCTCTGCACCTGCCCGCGCCTTTGTCTTCTCCTTCTTCTTGGAGGTCAGCGAGATGAGGTTGAACTTGCCAGTGGAGTCAATGGGTGTGTTAGAGACACAGTTTTCTGCCAAGTCCTTGAGGTACTCCTGGCGGGTCCTGGTGGCCATGGTGTGGAATTTGTCCGACTTGTGTGCAGCATTCTCGGCATTAATCACTTTGGCCAGCAAGAAGTCTCTGAAGACATCAGACTTGCGGAATGTGGTTCCACTGGGGATTGGGGGGCCGAAAGGAGGAGCATCTTTGGATCGGGTCACAGCCATACTGAGGAGGGAGAAATAGGTGGTAGAAAGGAAATATGCAATCAGAAATAGGAATCTGCTTTTTAAGAATGGAGATTGACATCTATGTAGTAAGTTGCTGGCCAACTAGACTGGAAATGAGACAGGCTTAGGGCACATATATGGATATTTACTTCCTGGACAGCAGATGTTAGAACATCCATTGATGTTCCAAGAATAATTCTCCTAGCATTGTTCCATTTTGGTTATTCTCATATTACATACATATGAACTATGTGGCAGATTACAGTTTGGCAAAAATTCACCCTTCTCTCTCCACGTTCAACGGCAGGTACGTGCCCACCCCACTGATCCTGGGCCTGGTCTCACGTAGCTTGATTTGACCAATGGCTTTCAAGCAAGGCATGAAATGTGGTGGGTGGGAGGGAGGCGGGCTTGCCTCCTGTGCTCCTGCCACCTCCATTAGATGGACATGCCCCGGGGGGCTTGAAGGGTGAGGGACACCCAGAGCAGACCTGGAGCCAAGGTCTCAGATAGGCAGACCTCAGCTGACCTGTGAATGTGTAGGCCAGAGAGAAAATGCTAGTGTTTGTGAGCCACTGAATTTTGGGGTGGTTTGTTAAGTAGCATTACTGTGGAAATGCCTGACTGATGTGGGACATTTGTCTTTTTTTTTTTTGAAGATTTTATTTACTTGAGAGAGCACACAAACAGGGGAAGGGGCAGAGGGAGAAGCAGACTCCTTGCCGAGCAGGGAGCCCAATGCAGGACTTGATCCCAGGACCCAGGAATAATGACCTGGGCTGAAGGCTGATACTTAACTGACTGAGCCACCTGGGTGCCCTGTGAGGTGCTTCTTTCACACATCTGTGTAACATTACTTATCATACCACATAAATTATCTCTACACAGCTTGTTCTGAAAATTCATTGTAACGAGAAGTTAGAAGGGACCTTTCTTACTTCAGTTTTGACTGAGGTGCTACTGTGACAGAAACAAATAGCCACTGAATGAGAAAGTAAAAAGGAAATGATCTAAAACGTGTTCTGCCAAACCAGCAAACCCCTCACCCCTACTCAAACCACAGAGAGCCTATGGAGAGGAACATCTTTGGAGAAAGCTGGCGGTGAGCCCCATCATGTCTGCCTCTACCCTTGCCAGCAGGCACCGCCCGAGGTGACCGACAGTCACCATAGGTGACAGCTTCATAGGTGGTGGCCTGAAGCATTCCTGAGAAGCATTCGGGCCACATGTGAGCCTCGTGGGAAGGAATGCTGTCGTTGGCAGTGGGCTCCCGGGAGATCAGGAGGGTGGGCCAGGAGCCCCCGCAGAGCCAGGGAGCTTGCAGTCGGTCAGCTGAGCTCACAGTCCAGTGGCATTTCCCTGCCTCCCATTTCATGCCGGTGCTCCAGCCCTGGACAGGTCAGAAACCAGCAGTTGGCAGCAGGGGAAGTGCAATGTGGAGGGACAGAGGCGAGGTAAGTGGGCTCCCCAACCACCGAGGCCTCCAGCGGGAAGCAGCCCTGAGCTGGGAGGTTGGGAGAAGATTCGCCGGTAAGTCAAATCTGGAGCTCGGACGACTATCTCAGATGTGTCTTTCCAATGACCGGATCGAGTTGAGACTCAGTGGCTATGGGGCAGCCAATTTCTAAGGTCAGGCAGAGAGGCCACGGCCCCTCCCAGAGTCACCACCCAGAGACAGGGGAATGTGACTCTCGCTGGAAGAGGTTTAAAGGGGTGGCGGAGACTTCTGGAGCTCTGCTGTTTCCGTGATGATTAAAGCTGGTATGAGTCGCTGTAAACACGTGAGCAGTCAGCTTGCTACAATTTTCTTAAAGAGCTTCGTACTCATCCTCCACAAAGATGTCACCTTGTGAGCACGCGTTAGGAGAGATTTCCTAATGATTCTCTCCCGACTGTAAAGTAATTTTTAAGTAAGGAGATTCCTGACTAAAACGTATGCCATGAAACCCGAACATGGTATAAGGCTTGTTCAGGTTCGGAATCCCAGGCAGTCTCCCTCCCCCAACGTGACAAGGGGGCTGGTTAACATTCCTGCCTCTGTGTAACAAGCATTTCCAGGACGCCCTCTTTTGGGCACTGGGGGTATAGTAGTCCCTGACCCCCAGAGCTTTTAATCCAGGAGCAGATGCGTACCCCACCCCCCACACTTTTTTTTTTTTTTTAAAGATTTTATTTCTTTATTTGACACAGAGAGAGAGAGATCACAAGTAGGCAGAGAGAGAGGAGGAAGCAGGCTCCCTGCCGAGCAGAGAGCCCGATATGGGCCTCGATCCCAGGACCCTGAGATCATGACCTGAGCCGAAAGCAGAGGCTTTAAGCCACTGAGCCACCCAGGCGCCCCCACCCCCCACACTTATAAATTAACTTATAAAAACAGAGAAAGTGAATGGGGTACAGACAGAACAACAGAAGGACCAGATACAGATGGGGGGAATCCAGGAGGGCCTCTCCGAGGAAGTGATAATTATGTATGCTGGGATCTGAGGCTGAGTGGGAGCCAGAGGAAGAGCTGAGGGGAGGGCCCTGCACGCAGTGGGTGAGGCATGTGCAAGGCCTGCTTGGGAAAGACGAGGCTGGGGTGGTCTGAGCCCAGACAGCGAGGAGCAGGATGGGAGCCAGGCCTTGCAGTTAGCGCTTTTCATCTTGATCATGAAAGCTCGCCATCCTTTGGCCATCTGGACTCGCTATTCACTCTCTGGACCCCCAGATCTGGTCTCTGCCCTTCTCAGTGCCCTGGAAGGTGGGTTTCTGCAGGCTGTCACCTTCACCTGGCTTCCCATGCCCTCCGGCTTACAGTGAATTCCACCAACAGGAAGCAGTAGCAGGCAACAGGAGCCGACAGAATAGAAAGGCTGGCGGATAGCTTTCTCTTTGTGGCCTTCTTGCTGGGCTGGACTGGTGGCAGTGACTGCTGTCCTTGATCCTTCAACTCACAGCTGCAGCTCCTGTCTGGGGGCCCCTCTCCCAGAGCCATAGCTCTCTCTAGCTTCCAGAAACTTCTCCCACTCTCTCCACCCTCATCAAGCTGAAGGGGTGGGTAATGACTCCCTGCTGCTCCTGGCCCCTGGAGGCCTCACCGTCCTCTACTGATTCCCCTGACCTAGGCCCGCCTGCCAGTAGCCTGTTCATTCATCCTCAGTTAAAACCCAAGCGGGGCATCTGTCCCTTCAGGGTCCATGACAGACACAGGTGCTCACAACGAGTGCCCACCAGACTGATGACCTGTGAAGACCACTGTGACTGCTCCACAAAGAAAGGACTGGAAGGGACCAGAGCACAGGCAGACCATCGAGGGAGGTCCTGCACAACCCAGGCTGGTCAGGCCAGATCCCTCACTCGCCCCCTCTACTGTTCACGGTCCAGCGACCCTTCCCCTGTTCCAGAGTGCCATGTGGGCAGGTGCCACCTGGAGCTTAGCTGAGCCCCAGCGCCAGCACAGGTGTTTACTACTGACTAAAACAACGACTTAGGGGCGCCTGGGTGGCTCAGTCAAGCGTCTGCCTTTGGCTCAGGTCATGATCCCAGGGTTGTGAGATCAAGCCCCACATCCGGTTCCCTGCTCAGCAGGGAGCCTGCTTCTCTTTCTCCCTCTGCTGCTCCCCCTGCTTGTGCTCTCACTCTTTCTCAAATAAATAATCTTTTTTTTAAAAGATATTATTTATTTGTCACAGAGAGACACAGCAAGAGGGAACAGAAGCAGGGGGAGTGGGAGAGGGAGAAGCAGGCTTCCCGCCGAGCAGCAAACCGGATGTGGGGCTCAGTCCCATGACGGTGGGATCATGACCTGAGCCGAAGGCAGACGCTTAACTAACTGAGCCACCCGGGCGCCCCTCAAATAAATAAAATCTTAAAAACAAAACAAAACTTAAACTTGAACAGACCAAGAAGAAATGGATTTTAACCAATGCACAAGAAGTTTTCTCTAGGTTTGACAGAAAAAGGCATTTGCCAGGGGTGAGGTTCTTCGAAGGCCACACAAACCAGGGGGTTTTCTTCTGTGCAAAACCATGCGGGTGAGGCCTTGCCTACAGCCCGGGGGAGGGATGGGACGACCTGGCCAGTCTTTCTAAGTCGAGGTGCGTCCACACTGTACTTTACAGACGTGAATAGCTTTGCAACTTCTCCCGTCAGCACCTGGCTGCTTAGAGTGAGGCTCTGGTTTCCCACTGTCCTGATTCACGGCTTGAAGAATCATGAAATGACAAGCTGCTGAAGGTTTCTGGACGAACAGAACAGCTGGTCCCTCACATCCCAGCAGGCGGGACTGGGTTTTCAGAGCCCGCAGGCTGCAGGGACACTGGCGTGCCCCTCAGAAACGGCACACTTGGAACCAGAAAGGATGGCTACACAACCAGGAGACAGTGTGACACCGGGCCACCTGCCTGGTCACTGTAGCTCAGGAAGTGTTTCCAGAGTATTCAGTTATTCCTTCAACAGTTACCTCCTCAGGGCCTATGACGGTTGGGCCAGGCATCAGTCTGGCCAGCAAAAATGTCTTTAGGGCCCACCAGACGGCAGGCCCCATGCCACGACAGATACACGGAGCGGGATGCGACAGGGGTTACCGTCAAGGGAGGCCAGGGCCACGCCAAGGAGTCGTTTTTACAGCATGATGGGTGCTGGGATGGAAATGTGTTTGGGGACACGGTGGGGGTCTGGGGAGGGGAGAGACAAGAGTGTGGTCTGTCCGGGGACCCGCTGCCTGTGGGAAAGGAGGGGGGGGGTGGCTGTGGTTGTGTCTTTAACATTTCCTTTCTTTAAAAATAAAGAGAGCTGAGGCAAATACGGCAAAATGTTAACATCTGTTAAATCTGGTGGTGGGAACATGGGTATCAGTTATATTATTTTCTGTATTTTTCAGAACGTTTTAAAATATTGCATAATAAAAATACTTTAAACTGTAAAAAACAGGAAGGGTTTCGGGGTGCCTGGGTGGCGCAGTCTTCATTTCAGCTCAGGTCACCATCTCAGGGTCGTGAGATCAAGCCCCACAAAGGGCTCTGCACTCAGCAGGGAGTCTGCGTGAGATTCTTTCTCTCCCTCTGCTCCTCCCCCTGCTCACACGGGGTGCTTGCTTGGTCTGTCTCTCATATAAATTAATCTTAAAAAGAAAAACAAAAAAACCAAACCAGAACAAAAAAAACCCCAGGGTTTGTGGATCAGAAAAAAGCCAGCACCTTGGCTGAGGCCACACAAAGAGCCTGGAGAGGCGGTGGGTCGGCCGTGGGTTGCCGTGACAGCCCAGGCCGGAGCCGGGGGAGCTCACTCCCACTCCCCCAGCTCAAGCCTGGCCCCTGATGTGGGGGAGAAGGTGGCCTTCTCCTCTGGGGTGGGGTGTGTGTGTGTGTGTGTCTGTGTGTGTGTCTGTGTGTGTCTGTGTGTGTGTGTGTGTGTGTGTGTGTGTGAGAGAGAGAGAGAGAGAGAGAGAGAGAGAGAGAACAAGTCCACCTTCCCTCACCAGGGCTACCTTCTAGCTCCCGAGGAACGCTGGATGGCATGCGGGTTAGCTCGGGCTCCCTGGAGGCGGGAGCACTGGTGGCTGCTGCTCTGAGTCCCAGGAACAACCAGCCACACACGTCACACGGTGGGGGAAGCCCCCTCCCTCCTCCCCTTCACCTCACCAAGAGGAAAATGGTAGAGTCTAGTAATTCTGCCAAGACCACCAGTGCACTTATGCACATACCCTTTGACCCAGTAACGCTGTTTTTACGAATTTTCCCAGCTGTGTACTTGCACGCGTGTGCAATGAGAGCATAAATAAGATTATTACCGCAGCACGGAGTGGAACAGTGGGTGATGGGAAGCAATGCAAATGCCCATCGCTGGGGGAAGAGTCTTGTGCACCCACATGATGGAATGTTATGCGGTCATAAGGAGTAAAAAAGCACTTTAGGTACTGGTTTGCAGTAATCTCACAGACTGGGGAGCGTGTGTGACACGCTCCGTGTGTATTAACATGGGGAAAAACAATACTTAGAAGTAGCTGCCTGTGTATGTATGAAATACCAGTTGCACAAGAAACTGCTAACAGGGCAACTGGGTGGGGGGTGGGGCAGGGGTGGGAGGAGACTGTGACTTTTTCTTTTACTTTTTTCTTTTACTTTTTGTTTCTTTTGAATTTCAAACCGTTTTCAAAAAAATGGAGAATAGCGTTCCCTAGCCCCCTCCCCAGAGTCTGTGGTGCTGCTCCAGGGACACGGGCTGCCTTTGGCCCGGGCCTAGGTCATCGGTCAGCTCTATCCTCACCCCACACCCAGAGAAGTTTCCATTTGGCCTCTGGCTGCTGGCCACTCCCCGGGGTGAGACCCGGCCCTCTGAGAGGATGCTGAATGGGTCTGTGCTGCCTGTCAATCTGTGAACTGAAACCCCAGCTCTGTGTCCAGAGTGGCACGTGTGCGCACGTGTGCATGCTGTGTGCCTGCCCTGCCCCCACCCTTCCATCTTCTCAGCCTCCTTCCGGCCGTCACTCCTGGCCCCCCCGCCCCGGGTGGTGGTTCACTCCACGATGGGCTCCTCACCCCCCAACCACGTCAGCGAGCCTCAATTCTGGAGCTTCTCCTACCGGGAAAGCAAAGCCCTTCTTTTGCTGGGTTTGCAGCTGGGAGGATGTTAAGCTCAGAGCTGCCAGCAAATGAAGCAAATCAAGCTAGGCACGAACCTGTCACTTGGGAGAGCCCATACAGACTGTCCCAGACCAGATCAAGGAGGGGTTCTTATCACTTGCAACCAAAAGATGCCAGGCAAATACGAATCCCCGATGAGAACTGGGGTGCCAGGTCCCTTCTGACTGAGGATGGGTGTCTAGAAGGTGTGGGGACATGAGGACAGAGCTCCCTTGAAGCACACAAGCACCACCGGGGTGGGGGGGGGGCGATTCGTTCACCAGGGGGCTGCCGGCTGTCTCTCTGCACGCTGCCCAGAGGCTGGAGATCAGCTGCTGCGACTTCCTGTGCGTGCAGGGCTGGGGGCAGGCCTGGGGGGGCCCTGGGCGGGGCTGCGTACCTGTAGCAGACGTTATCAGTGCAGGGGTTGTGGGCTCGGACAATGATGAAGACGTGCTGAAAGTGTGAGCGGATGTTCTTGGGGGTGAAGGGCAGTGCCCCGGGCTCCTGGAAGATGATCGTCACAATGTCGTTTCCTATGTGCCTCTTCCTCAGGAGCTGGTAAACGGAAATGGGGGAGAGGTGGGCGGCACAGGTCAGCTAGAGGGCTTCCCCACCACCTCGTGTTCTCACCCCTGCCCGGTCTGGTCCTCACAGGTAGCCTGTGGGAGCCACGGACCCAGGCTGGATCATGTCTCCCCCTGCTCAAAGCCCTCAGGTGGCTCCGCCTCACCAGGGGTAAAAGAATCCCCACGTGGCCCAGGGGGCCCCACGCCATCTGCCTCCCCCCGCCCCCCCATCTCCTCCCACGCTCCCCCTCGTTCGCTCTGTTCCCACCAAGCTGGCCTCCTGCAGCTCCTCAAAGGCGCCAGAAACACTTCTTCCTCAAGGCCTCTGCCGTGGCTGTTCTGTCTGCCTGGACCATTCCTCCCGCAGGGACCCACGGGGCTCCCTCTTTCGGGTCTTTGCTAAAACACCTCCCTCCCACCGAGGTCTTCACTGGCTGCCGGACCCCCACGACACCCTCTATCTCTACTCTCCTGCCGCCCCACTCAACAGTTCCTGACACTGAGCACACGGTGGCTTTTCCTTCTTCCTTTTGTTTCTTGTCTGTTCCTTCCCACCAACTCGTCTGTTTCATTCACGGCCTGCTGCTGTGTGCTTAGTGCCGAGAGCAGTGTTGGCACACAGTTGGTGCTCAAGAAACACCTACTGGAGGTCGGCAGGGGCTGGTGGACACTGACTTGCTCACGGCCCTCGGCGGCAGGCTGGACACTGCCCGCAGGGCCAATCCCAGGCTGCCGCCGCCCCTGCCCTGATACCTGGCTTGGGAAGGTTGGGGCAGCAGTGGCTTCGGACTGGGCCATGAAGCCTGGTCCTCTCTCCTCTGTTTCTCACAGTCTCTGACCAACAGACTGTTACCTTTGCAGGCAATAACGTGTTCACGGTGTTTTACTCATTTGCTGACATCACAGTGCTCCTATTTACTAGCTGAGCCTTTGCGTGACTGTCACGATCAGGGATCCACATTGGGAATGTGAGGTCCACAGACAGGCATTCTGTGTAGCTCGACACGAAGTGGCCCAGAATGTGGAATCCAGACACACTTACACTGAGCAGCACGACTCACACTACCAAACGTTCCTTTATGTCTGCTTTCAACCGGTGACATTGCTAGATCAAGTACCCGTTTGCTGTGGCCCACCCCGGGCGAGGCGTCGTACCAGCAGGTCTTCAAGTGGTCAGCTCCTCTTATCACAACCCTGTGAAGCACGAACTCATCCTACCCTTTTACTGATGGGAACACTGAGGCTCCCGGTGGTTAAGTGACTTGCCCTCGGTCACACAGTCATGGGGAGAAAGAGCTTAGATTTGAATCCACTTCTGCTTGACTCTGCAACCCAAGCTTTCCCCGCCTACCAAATACCCAGCACAAGGGGCTGCTTCCTGTGCCCGCTGTGGGGGTCGGGCCCTGCCTCGTGCAGGGACCTTTCCTAAGACATGGGTGCCACCATTCTGCCCATTTTACAGGGGAGGGACCTGAGGCTCAGAGAGGCAGGATCACACAGTTACGAAGTGGCAAAGAAAGAAATCAAACTCAGGGCTAACTCTGAGACCAATGCTCCGACAGAATGCTACCAGTTAACCTTATGAGATCACTCTGATCTGACCATCTTTGCTCTATAAAATCTGCAGTGTCATCCGTACCAGTGGAAAAAACAGGCATTTCCTAAACCACAAGTCTGTGGGGCTTCTGTTCTTTAGAAACTAGGAAGAGCTGTCTCAGGACAGAGTCTGCATGGCATGTCCAGGAGAGGAGCCTCATGAAGTGGGCGTTTGCTGCTCTTGCCCACCTACTATCTTCTTCTGACAGCCATGTCCATGCCCTTGGGAAAGCACCTCCCTGATCCCTATCAATGTTTCATGCTGAGCTGACCCCATTCACCCTCCCCTAGGGGTGGACACGTGCTTCAGGCTTGGCCAGTCAGCCCGTTCCATCCCTGCCTCAGGCCCAGGGACTGGCAAGTGAATGGTCAACAAGAGTCAGCCCTGAAACGTTTCTGGGACACCAGGGAGGCACAGCTCTCCCCCCGCTGCTGCCCCCAGGGAGGCTCTGCTGGTGGGATGTGAGCAGAGGGCTGCTCGGGGGCTTCTTTGCCATGACTTGGGAAGACCTGTGAATAAGGCCATGATGAAGAAAAGCAAAGGTGAGAAATGAAAAGGATTCCTAACATTGTTTGAGCCCCTGGATCCAGCCATACCTAAAGCCAACACTATCCTGGCCCTTGAGAGTTACACCACCCAGTTAGACTCATTTTCTGCTTATGGCAGTTTGGTTTGCGTTTGTTACTTCTGGTCAAAATAGTGTTGACTGATTCACTCTTCTTTTTTTTTTTTTTTTTTTTTTTTTAAAGATTTTATTTATTTATTTCACAGAGGGAGAGAGATCACAAGGAGGCAGAGAGGCAGGCAGAGAGAGAGGGGGAAGCAGGCTCCCCGCTGAGCAGGGAGCCCGATGCAGGCCTCGATCCCAGGACCCTGAGATCATGACCTGAGCCGAAAGCAGAGGCATTAACCCACTGAGCCACCCAGGCGCCCTTCACTCTTCTTTTTCACAGGACCCCTGATGATGCAAGAGACAGCTGAGTTGGGTCGCTAGATGCAAGCAGGGTGGCCAAGGAACAACTAGAAAAACACTGGTATCAAACGACACTGGACCTAGCCTCCATCCCCCAGGTGACATGACCGTGGTGCAGAGGGTCTCCGAGGCCATGGGCCCCCCACCTGCTACGTAGCAGGGGAGGGTAGCAGGGACGGTAGCAGGAGAGCTGATGCTCTCCAGGCAGCCAGCTCCCAGCCGCAGAGAGGGAGAGTGACTTGGGGTTCAGCTGTGCATCCACTGGAAATCATATGGGGGCCCCTGCCCTGGGCCCCACTGACCTGCTGCCTGTTGTTGGGGGTGTAAGGGAGCAGAGTGGAGACATGGAACATGATCTCGTAGTCCTGGTATGTCGTGTAGAGGGAGTGGGTGCCCGTGGAGTCAGCTGCAACAAAAACACCAGTTAGTACCACGTTTCCCAAACCTCTGGGTTTGTGCCACGTCCCACAGGCCATCTGCGTTAGTTTTCAGCTTGATGTTTGCACTTAACTCCACTCTCTAAAATTCAATAAATTTAGGTAAAAAGGAAACCTTCTGTTACACACCCGGGACACTGGTAAAAATTTCAAAGTCTGACCGCAGCAAGGGCTGGTGGGGATGGAGAGCCACTGCATCCCTTTCTGTGGCTGGTCAGGCGTGTAAATTGGTACAACCACTTTGGAAAACTTCTTGGTAATATCTAGTGATTAAGACTCAAGACAGGCTTAATTGATGACCCAGCACTTTGTCTCCTGGGATCGTAACCGAGAGAAATCGCATACACGCGCCCTGGGATATGGGTAACAAGCACCTTCAAGTGTCGGTCAAAAAGATGAATAAACAAACTGACATACTCATGCCGTGGGAAAACACAGAGCCTCGAAATGAGCCGCAGTCACCACATGGGTGAATCGTACATATATAATGTCGAATGAAAGATGCCAGACATAAAATCAGCACCTCCTATAGGACTCCATTCACGTTATGTTCAAAACCAAGCCAAACAAATTATAGCTAGAGATACATGTATAAGTAGCAAGACTATGAATGGTAATCATGAGAGTCAGGATGCTGGTTTGCCCTCAGTGGGAGGGGATTGTGACCAGGGAGCACATCTGATTATTGGCTCCATGTTTCTGAGGGGGGAAACTGAGACACAGGGAGAGAGGGGCTTGCCTTGGTCACACTGCAAGGTGCGGTGGAGTCGGACTGGAACTCAGGCTATCTGACGCCATGGTCTTTTCCTAATAGTGCCTGGCGGTGCTCTTGAGGGTTTTACATTCCTCATAGGAAACAGACCCAAATCCCTCAACTTGAGCCCTAAAGGCCCTGCAGGGTGGGTCCTGCCTGCCTTCCTCACTCCATCCGCCACATTAATTCCCTGGATGACCGCCTTTAGACCTTAGGGCTATTGCATGTGGTGCTCCTTTCTCCTGGAATGCTTTTCCTGCTCCCTCTTTGCTGCTTTTATTCTGCCTCACCCCTCTCACATTCTCTGGGGACCCTTCCCCACTTGGACCTAAGATCAGGTTCCCCGTGCATGCTCCTCTCATCTTGAACGGCTCCTCGCTGCCCAGGGAGGAAGGCTGGGAGGTTTCTGTCGAACGCGGGAGTGAACCCATGAACCATGCTGCAAGGAACTCCAGGGTGTCCCGTTCACCCCAGGAAGCCCATTCATTGGCCCTTCCGGGCATTCATGGCCACCAAGCTTTATTTAACCGAAGGAGCTGCAGAGACAGTGGTAGAACAGCCCGCAGCATCCCTGTTCGTGTGGCCTTACATTCTGGGGAGAAGCTGGGACAGGTGAGGGCACTGAAGCCACTGTTGGCTGGTGCCAGAGCCAGGCCCGGAGCCGAGCGACCTTCAGGGGGCTGCAGGCCCGGGGCATCCCTATCTGGTAGCTAGGCCCACTGGCCAAGAGCACGGTGCTCCCTGGGGTCCTTTGAGAAAATCCACTTCCCACAGAAGCCACGTGGCAGCAGCTGGCCCCCGCGTACTGACTCTGTCAGGCGCTGTACTGGCGTCTGATCCTCACTGCAACTCAGGGAAGGGGGGGGTAGGGGTGGCCAACACGGTGGCTGCCATTTGGGGCAGGACGCCGAGCCTCAGGAGCAGGCATCTGTTTGAGAAGGGGGATAACAAGTCTCCTGAAGGAATAAGCAAGAGACCCACAGTCCTAATGCTCGCTCCTGCCACAGGCTCCCTGTACGCCAGGTGCGATATGGACGCGGGGAGGCTGGACAGGCCCAGGGTCCGGCGCGGACTGAGGGCTCGGTGCGGCAGCTTCACCACCGTGCTCCCAAGGTAAGCGCAACCAGCAGCCTCACTCGACAGATGAGGAAGCCGAGGCAGAGGGAGGCAAGCCTGTCGGTCCGGGATCCCTAAACCAGCGATGGCACCACAATCTCATGCCCCCCACTGCCTCTCTGAGCAGATGACAGCCGCAGGCCCCTGCGACGCTTCCGTCATCTCACTAAACCTGCTCTCTTCACCCGGACCTCCCTCTCCCGATGACGAAGCTGAGGCTCAGCACGGCGAGGGGAAGAGCCAGAGATCAGGCCAGGGCCCCAGCACAGAGCTTTCCGACCCACCTGAGGAAGGAACCCAGGGGCCCCCCCATGGCGCCCTGCCAGGGATGACGGGTAGCCAGTCTTCTCCCCAGGGAGTCATGACACGAGTTCACATTGCTCTTCCATCCCCCCCAAGTTCCACGAACACTTCCATCCTATTCGTCATGTGTACACGTTACGTACATATATGCACACGTACGTGCGGAAACACCAGAACAAACAGGCTGGATCTCGCACCTGCTTGGAGAAGCAGCCAGCCACTGATGCTCCGTGAGCCTTCTCGTTTCCTAGTTATAGCCACCCTCTCCCTGGAGGCAAACACCACCGCGAACGTGGTCGTGTCCATCATTGCCTTGCTTTTCTTTACAGTTTTACTGTGTGAGAACAACCCCCCAGACAACACACCATCGAGCGTGCTTTAAAAGTAACGGGTGTGTACAAGTGCCTGCTCTTGTGAGGCCGCTGTCCACGCTCACCGTCTAGCACGGGGTCCTTGCCCAGGCCGATGCCTGCGGCTCCTGTCATTGCTGTCACTGTCACACAGCACAGTGCTGCACGGAACACGATTCCGCCCGTGTGTGCTGGGCACCGTCGGGCGCTGGCGGTCAGAGCCTCGGGACGGCTCACAGCGCATGTGTGCCCGAGTTCTCACAGGACGCACCCGGGGGCGCGACTGCCCCCTCCCAGAGCAGGTGTGGCTGCCGGCTTCACTGGACTATGCCCTACTGTTCTCCGAGGTGGTTGCACCATCCACGTCCCGTCCCAGCAGAGGCTGAGAGCTCCCACTGTCCTGCATCCTTACCCAGGTACCACCAGGCCCTGTGACTTCCGCCCCCGGGGTGGGGGTGCGGTGGTGGCCCTCTACCATCTAACCTCCCCCACGCGAGGCCACCGCGCCACTTACTCTTGACATCCAGCTGGGCGGCGTACTTGGTGAAGCCCTTCAGGCAGACCTTCTCCCCGATCAGGGACAGGAACTCCTCGAAGGCAGGGCCGGCCTCCTCGTTGTTGTACATCTCCTCCTCCGAGCTCTGGCCGGCCTTGCAGTACAGGATGCCCACTTTGTGCTTCCGGCACAGCTGCAGAGGGGAGAGCAGCTCTGTGAGGTGGGCCCGGCGGGGATATCAGAGGGGACACAACAAAGGGGCTTTCTCAGGCGCGGTGCCCAGGGGGCTGCTGGGGTCCCACAGCTGTCGAGCAGCGCAGCCAGAAAGAAAGGAGACAGGCGCGGGGGCACGTCCCCCTTGTCCCTCTCCCTCCTTCCCATTCCAGAGAGGCATGACAAGGTGTCCGTGCAGCTGGCTCCTGTTCTCTCGACAGAGGCCCATGCCACTCTCTCAAGAGTAAGGGACCGTGGCCTTGGTTGGCTCCCTAGAGAAGGTGGCCTGGAATTGGCTAAGAGTCTGTAGAAGGAAATTCTTGAGGGTTTGGGGCTCAGTACAATGTTGTTTTTAGGGGGTGGGCCTCTGATCACGTTTGTTCTGTGTCTCGCTCATTCCCCCAGTCACTGGTGACTGGAATCTGGACAGACACGTGACCTAAGTGTGGGCCAGTCAGAGGCTCTCCTGGGACTGAGAGTGAGCCAGCTGGGGTCTGCAGACAGCTGCCATTCTCACAGACACTCTGGGAGCTGTGGGAGGACAGAGAAGCAGAGGGAGCCTGTGTGCAGAGAGGGGGAAGGAACACGCGTGCGCGCGCGCACACACACACACACACACACACACACACACACACACACACACAGCCCAGTGGCTGTCTCATCCCTAGACCATTTTTCTCCTGAGACCCCATCACATCCCTGCTCTTGGCACCCTTGGAATTTGATAGTAGATCCCCACTTTTACTTAAACTAGCTTAGATGGGTTTCTATTCTGAAAAAAGGAAAAAAAAAAAAAAAGAAGACCAAGACAGAAAGAGGCACCAGGATGGGGTTGCGGCAGCCCCCCACGCTGGCCCCCAGCTCACCCCTTGCTCGTCGAGCTTCAGCAGCTGCTCGGTCACCTTGGGAGTGTTGAGAGCCAGTCGCAGGCAGTGGATGTTGAGCTCGGGGATGACGTACTCCAGGGCGTCCTTCAGGGGTAGGCCCCGCCCTGTCCCGTGCTTCGTGGCCGTGGGGGTGGCGTCCTCTAGGATAGAGCCTCGCAGGGTGATGAGCTGTTTGAGGGAGAGAAGGGAAGGTTAGGAGGCTCTCTGGACCCAAGAAGGAAACAGAGTCCTGTTCTCAGAGCAACGTATGTGATGGTCTGGAGCCTGGGCCCTGGGGCCAGCCTGGGTTTGCACCCGGACTTGACCTTGCTGCCTACTCCCTGTGTGATCTTGAGCAAGCACCTTCAAATCTCTGGGCCTCAGCTTCTCTTTCGTGAGTGAGGAAGTGAGTACGGTGATGGCATCACAGTCCCGAAGGGTACCGGGAGGACTAAGTTGATGAGATCCTCAGACAATGGATGGAGCAGACCTTCGTCAGTTCGACAAATACCAACTGAGTGCTCCTGAAGTACAGCCCTGTTCTGGGTGCAGTGAATGAAATGAAGACCCCTACCCCCACCCAACTGGCATTTAAGTGGGGAGACAGATTATGTCAGGCAGTGAGAAGTATAACGAATAAAACAGGCTCCATAAGGTGAGCGCTTGATGAACACTCTGCCTTCATTACAATATGTGTAAATATGTCATGGTAATAACATGGTTGGTCTTTGGTGGGGCCCAGGGATGTATGTACGTGTGCATTACATGTACTCAAATTTACACAGGTGTGTATTTACGCGCACACACACATACACACATCATCTTCTCAGTGCCACTCGTGATTCTGATGTGTAGCCAGGATTGAAAACTTTGAGTCAAGCCAATCACGGCCATCTCATTCCCCTTTCCCACATGGTGCTTTTTAAGTTTTTCCTATAGCTGGTCACATGACTAACTCCAGGTAATGAAATGTGAGGAATTCAGCTTGGGAAGGACTTCTGGCCACATCTGCTTCCCTTAGTTAAAGGAAAGCCTTTCTACCTGCCCATTTCTTTTTATAAAGGACACTGGTGTGAGGATAAGATGTTTGGAGCTGTGGCAGCCATCTTGTGATCATGAGAAGAAAAGAAAAGAAAACTACAAAGAAGTCAATCTCTGCAGTTGCCTCTACCTCCAGACTTATTAGAGAATTAAAACAACCCTCTATTTGTTTTAGCTATGGTTAGGCAGGTTTTCAGGTTTACAGACAAAGCAGTTTCTAACATACAGACCTTTATAACAAAGTCACATTTGTGAAAGTGCGGTTGACTACACTATATCCCAGGTACGGCAGTAATTATCTAATTAAATGTATAGGTGTGTTCGGGAGAGGTTTTGTCATGTCCATTTTACAGATAAGAAAACTGAAGCTCTGGGGCGCCTGGGTGGCTCAGTCCGTTGAGTGTCTGACTCGTGATTTCAGCTCAGGTCATGATCTCTGGGTTGCAGGACTGAGCCCCTTGTTGGGCTCCGGGCTCAGCAGGGAGTCTGCTGGAGATTCTCTCCTTCTGCCCCATCCCCGTGCATGCATGTGCCTGCTCTCTCTCAATAGATAAATAAATAAAATCTTAGAAATACAGAACAAAACAAAACTGAAGCACTGAGAGGTTAGGTGTTTCTCTAAGGTCACCATAATTAAATGACAAAACCAGGGCTCCAATGGAGCCCCGAGTTTTCCAAAACTCCATACTTTTTTCTTTGAAGGTTTAAATTTTTTTTTTTACTGTGAAGTATATATAATTCACAAGAAGAAAAGTACACAATACACGTAAGCATAGCTAAAGGAATTATCACTGAATGAACACCTAGGTAATCACCACAAATCAAAAAGATAAATATTTCCAGCCCCACAAAATCCCTTCCCCTCCTCCCCAAAGGCAATCCTACCCTGACTTCTAACTCCACAATTTATTTCCACCTGTTTTTGAGCTTCATGCAGTTTGTACTCTTTTCTATCTGGCTTACTTCTCTCAATACTATGGCTATGAGATTCGACCACCCTGCCGTGGGCAGTGGACATTTTGCCCTGACAGATCCATTCCACTGCTGAGCCCAGAAACTGCTTCCAGTGTTGGACGACTGTGAACGCTACTGTTAGGAACACTCACAGAAGCACCTCATAGTGCACACGAACACATTTTCTTTTGGAAAGAAAGGGTTTATACCTAGGAGAGGAACTGCTGAGTCACGGGGTATGTTAAAATCTTTAATTTTACAGAGGTCTTCCAAGTGGTTGTACCAATTTACACCCCGCTGGCCATTGAGAGCCCCAGCTGCTTCGTGTCCCTGCTGCACCAGCTCTGGCTTCTGTCCACGACGTGAGCTGGCCATCAGGTGATGCCACGGGCAGGGCCAGGTCCTGCAGCTCCAGCCCCCCAAGACAGCACAATGGGGGTTCTACCAGGAAAAACAGCCTCCCTGAGGTGATTGTTACAAGCATCCAGAACACACTTGAGGCTATGGTTTAAAGACTAAGGAGGATCAGTGTTGACTGGAAAAACATGCTGGCCCTAAGTCAACATGTGGACACAGGAGGCGGCAAAACAATGTGTCATGACGTTGCCTCTAAGCATACAGCCTACCCTTTCCAAAGAGGAGCTGGCAAGAGGCATGCATGGAAGGAATGGAATGATCTCATGTTTGGGAGGTCCCATTTCTGGTCCCAACAATTCATAAACAAGTCTCTCTTATCATGATCTTGAACTAGATCATGAAGCAATGATGACGGGTGCTTTGCACTGCTGGTCTGGGCAGCCCTGGGATTGTGGGTTTCAGTGAATGCACCAACAGGATCAGTGTTTTTGTATCCTGCTGACATTGGCCCGCAGCGCCCTCTGCTGGGCCCAAGGGGAAGCATGGTCCTGCACCTCATTCTTTCTCCAACACTAAACACAGGTGGCTTCCCCTTACATTCTGGCTCTGAAGACTTGACCATAAGCCA
>LNAC01000161.1:2139753-2158406 GCA_002007465.1 Ailurus styani
GCCGCCTCGCCGTCCGCCTTGGCGCTCCGCAGCTTCCGGAAGATGGACGAGTCGGCGGCGTCCCCGCCGCCCAGGCCGCGCGCCGCCTTCTTGCGGGCCTTCTCCTTCTCCTTGGCGGGCTGGAGCCCCGGGAGGCTGTCCCTGGCGGGCTGGCCGTTGCGGGGCTCCCCCCTGGCTCCGCCGCTGGCCCCCGGCACGTGGGAGCCGGGGTCGGCCTGCAGTAGCTCCCGGAGGCCGTGGGGCCCCGCGGCCTCGGGCTGTTCGCTGCGGAACTCGTTGAGGATGTCGAAGAAGCTCTGCTCGGGCACGCCCTGCACGTCAATGGAGGACGTGCTCCCGTACTCCCGGAAGAGGGGCAGGGCCCCCGTGTGCCGGGGCCCGCGGGGCTCCCCCGTGTCCTCCGCGTCACACTCGCTGAGGGTGATCTCGCTGCTGCTGCGGTGCCGCAGGGGGAGGAAGGCCCGGCCAGGGGAGCGGGGCCACCCGTCCTGGAATTCCACATCTTTGGACCTTCTCCTGGAGAGTCGGTGGAAGGCTCTGGGCCCTGAGGAAGCCGGGGTGCTGATGGGGGGCTGTCCGTTCTGTATGCTCCTCATGGAATGGGCCACCTTGGTGGCCTTCGTGCCATCTGTGTCCTGTGAGGGGCTTGGGTTGTTCTGTTCTCTCAGGGCCTCCCGCTTGGGCGGCCAGTCGGCCACTCGGGCACGCACGCCCATCTTGGGCACTGCGGGGGTGGTGGGACTGGGGCGGGTGGTGGCGCTGACTGGGCTCTCGCCAATGGGCTGGGGCAGGCCGCCGTTCTGGACCCAGAATCCCATGGGAGCGTAGTCCCCCGTGTGGGGCCCGGGGAGGACGTCGGCCCCCCTGGCCCCACAACTGGCTGCCAGGTCCACACCATCATTGGGAATGGGCCGATAGGTGGTCATAGTCCACGGGCGCTGGAGTGCTACTGGCCCCCGTGAGCTGTGGAGTGACTTTATGGGGTCCCCTGGCCCTCAGCCATTGTTCAGGGCCGCGAGGCCCAGGATGAAGGATGCTGGACCCTGAAGCCTGATGGGAAGGTTGTGAGCCTGTGGAGTCCAGTTCTCCACCATCGCTGTGGACAACTGAGCCGAGGACAACTCAGGAGGCAGGCGCTGTCCTGGGGCCTCCAGTCTGAGTGGCTCAGTGGGACCGAGCAGGCAGCAGATGCGGGTGAGGGCCGGCACGCTGCAGGGCTGTCCTCCCTGCCATGCTGAAAAAGGAGAGAAGTCAATGGTGAGCTGTGATGTTAGTGTTCCCAGAGAAAGACATTCTGTGTGTGACGGCTTTTTACCCATTAAAAAAAACCCGTTTATTATGGAAATTTTCAAACATACTCAAAGCAGAGAAGAGCACCACCAGCTTGAACAACCATGAACGAGTCCCCATTCCTGTTTCATCTACCCACCCACTCCTACACTTTTATTTAACAGAATATTTTAGAACATATCCCAGGTATCAGCTCATTTCACCTGTAAAAACTTAAGCTTATATATCTAGCAGTTAGGGCCTTTCCAGATTAACCATGGTGCCTTTATCATACCCACCTAGATTAACAAGAATTCTTTAATATCATGTAATACCCCATATCTGCATTACATTTCCCCCATTGTCTCAAAGGTGTCTTTTAGAGTTGGTTTGTTCAAATCAGGAGCCAAACGAGATCCCTACTCTACCTCGGCAGGTAGATTTCTTAAGTCTCTCCTATAATGTCTCCCCCATGCCCATCACCTTTATTGTGAGGCTATTCACTTGTGGAAGAAAATTAGGTCACTCGTCCAGTGGAGTTTCCCACTTTCAGGATCTGGCTGCCTTTTCCCTTGTAGTGTCCTTAAACACATTCATGTGCCCCCTGTGAGTCCTGTAGGTAGAGGCTGGACTGCTGTCCAGTCCTGGTGTCTGCCTGACCAGCCACCCCACCAGAAAAGAAGTAAAAATGACAGATGAGTCACCATGAATACTGGTAGGTTTGGGGGAGGGGATGTCTCTAGAATGCTATGTGATTAATAGACACCATGAGCCAGTAAATCAGCTCCTGTCACTTCTTTGCTGAGATCTCCCCAGTGGCTCCTTACTGCGTTAGAATAAAATCCAAATTCTTCTGGCCCACAAGCCCCACAGGCTCTGGCCCCTGCCAGTGTCCCTGAGGCCCCTCCCCACCCCTGACTAAGATCCCATCCCACTGGTCCTCTTTTCTGTTCTGCTGACATACCAAACCCCACTCAGGATATCTGGATATGCTTCCTTCGGTTCTTCACCAGGCTGGCTCCCTTGAATGATGTCAACTCTTTATTTATTTTTTTTTTTGGTAAGATTTTATTTATTTATTTCACAGAGGGAGAGAGATCACAAATAGGCTGAGAGGCAGTCAGAGAGAGAGGAAGACGAAGGCTCCCCGCTGAGCAGAGAGCCCGATGCGGGCCTCAACCCCAGGACCCTGAGATCATGACCTGAGCCAAAGGCAGAGGCTTTAACTCACTGAGCCACCCAGGCACCCTGATGTCAACTCTTCAATGAAGGCTTCCCTATAAGGAGAAGCCCACCAATGACTAACAGTGCTTTCCCAGGAAGGGAAGGCTGTGTGTGTGTGTGTGTAGGGGGTATTTCCTAACTCATGTCCATACGTATGGACCAAGCTGGCAGAGAGAGAACCGGGGGGCAGCATGAAGCAGGTTCATGGAGCAAAACAGCAAGGCAAGTCTGTAACGACTGGAAAAGTCAGACTCAGAAGGCAGGGGAAGGGAGAAGTGGGGAGCAAGAGTGCACTCCTCTTTCTAGCTCCCAAGGGAGCATCCTTGAAGATGCTGTAGGGAGGCACACAGGGGAGGAGGGACAGGCGGAGGAGGGAAGAGGAAAGCCCCACGGACTGGGTGTTGAGGGAGACAGAAGCAAGGCGAGGTGAGGCTGGGTGAGCAGGACAGCAGAGGCATTTCTTTTTCTTCCTTTCTTTTCTTTCTTTTTAAGATTTTATTTTATTTATTTATTTATTTATTTATTTATTTATTTATTTATTTGAGAGAAAGCACGAGCAGGGGGGAGGGACAGAGGGAGAAGACGACTCCCCGCTGAGCAGGAAGCCCAATATGGGGCTCGATCCCAGAACCCTGGGATCATGACCTGAGCCGAAGGCAGACGCTTCACCAACTGAGCCCCCCAGGCTGTGTGCAACTTTTCCCAGTTTGAAAAGCAAAAATAACTGCAGGAACGATAACCAACTACCATGCGGAGAAGAGATCTACAAGGATTTTCAAGGAACTGCTAACAGTCATTGCCTCTGGGAAGAGGAACTAGGTCTCTGCCCCCGACCCCACTCCCAGCCATTTCTCCTGCTGCACTCAACTCCTTAGTACTTCTGAAGGTACTCACTTATTTCTCTTATTCGTGATTCCTACCCCATGAGAATGGGAGCTGTTGCCGTACCCTCAGGATCTAAATGTATCTTGAAAGTAGGGGAAGGAAGGAGCTTTACTTCCTACTGTACACCACTGGCTACCTTTGGAATTACTTGCACATACTTCTAGCTGATAAATAAATACTTTGTTATTAACAAAAACCAAGTAAGGGTCTACAAAATAAGTATGTGGACCAAATTTGGGCAGGGGCTGCTGGTCTGTGATCTCAGGTGACTGGTAAGCTCAGCAGCTTTGCCAGAGAGGAGTGCCCGAGGCCTGTCCTATACTCTGCTCAGCCCTGGATCCCAGGCCACACTGGGGTGTGCAGCTTGGCCAGGGGCACCCTTGAGCCAGCCTGGGAGAGCACGGAGCATGGAGGATTAGCCCTTTGAGGCCACACTGGGGCTGGCTGGGAAAACCAGTGGCCCAGATGCGACCCTGACTTGCTTATGCAAGCACCTCCCGACAGATGGGCTTTGCTGATGGCATTTTGTTTCCAGCTCAGTCAGAAACCCCCCATCTGTTTTGCTCTCTTCTGTGAAAATACACAGATGTTCCTGAGGCCCTGGTGTCTTTCCAAAGATCCCTTCCTGGAGCAGGTGTAGCCAAGTCTCCCTGTGTAGCTCAGAGGCTGAGTGATACCACAACCTCCGTGGGATTCGGGGGCTGCTGGTCTCTTTCCAGCTGCCTGCTGTCCAACCCTCCCCTTCCAAGAGCACCCCTGTCCTTCCGGTGGGGAAGCCCCCATTCTGAAGGCCAGACTGCCTGGGTTCAGATCCTAGTATGCCACAGGCTGGGTACTAAAACTGTGGCTCACTTTCAATCTGTAAAATGGGGAGAAATACCACCTGTCTTCTGGTCACTCCTATTACCACGGTTCCTTCCTTCATGTATCTTCTCTCCCCCCAGGACCCCCGCCCGGGACAGAAGCACAGCCAGGGGTGGGCCTGGAGGCTGAGTGTTCTCTGAATGGATCTCAGGGCACAGTGTCTTCTCTCCAGTGTTCCTTGGCTCCTGCCTGTTCTCCATGCCTGCTCCTCTGACCTCCTGGTGATCTGTCAGCCCCTGATAAATTCTGCTTCTGCCCAAGGCTGTCAACTATGGCTTCTGCCTCTGGCACTGGAGGACCCGGACTAACGCACAGCGTGGCATGCAAGGAAGGCAGCTGGGGGTGTGCACGGGGGAACACGGGGGACGGCAGCACAGTGAGAATCAAGTGGCAGTGGGAGAGTCCAGTAGGACACGTGTGGCAGGCAAGTAACAGAATCCCAGCCGCTGGTGGCTTGGGCAACGAAGACGTCTCATCATCCTGTGTCAGGAGGCCAGATATGGTGCTTCCACTCTTGGTACACTGGAATGACATCAGGCACTTTCTCTCCGTCCCCCACCCTCCTCTGCTTCCCTACAGTGTCCTGCTGGCCCGCATCTTGGGCTGTAGGCCTTAGAGTAGCAAGCTGGCATCCACGACAATGCTTCTCACTGAACCAGGGGCAGGGGGGGAGAGAAGGGGATGATGTAAGACTGTTCTGACTTCTTACCCATCTGACCCTAGTCAGGAAGGAGAACGTTTGCCAGAATATTCCTCCTACACCTCAACAGACTTTCTCTGATGCCTAATTGGCCAGAGTATGGTCACATATGGCTATTCTAGGTTCAAGGAAAGCTGGGAAAGCCGTGAATCTGGGATCATCCTGATTGCCCTTAGACCAGGGAGGACTTACCTCTGGGGCTGGCCACACTGGCTCCCTAAAAATGTCAGAGACTGTTAGCAGAGCAGGAACCTACCAGTGTATGTGTGTAAATGCTCCCAGACTGTCACTTGTAAAGATGGTGGGGAAGTCTGAGCTGAGAGGGTGCTCCCTTATCAGGCCCCCAAAGCCTGGAGGCTTGAACAGCAGGCATGCAGGTGAGTGCTACAACTGCATGTTCTGGCTCCAAAGGGCCTTGCTCTTCTGTGAAGGAGCCACGATGTCTGCCAAAACCTCCCAGGGCAGAGTAGAAGGGAAAAACACAAGCCTTCCAGTGGTAGCCACTTGTGGTTTGCATGTCTGACCTCTATGACTCTTTTTTCCAAAAACAGCCCAGGTTTCCCTTTGGGAACCTGCCTTCTCTGACTCCCACCCAGAGGGCTAGAGGAGGAGCTCCTTCTTGAACTCAGGAACTAACCACATAACGTGATCAGAACCAGTGAGACCCAGTGACATCGTTGCCAAGAGTCCTAGGGCTGAAGGCTATGCTTTTCCCTCTTACCTGGAGTCTGAGAGGATGTGAGGGATGGAATCACTGCAGCCATCTTGTGACCATGAGGGAAGAACCATTTGTGAAAGGGGTTGAAAGAAGGGGAATCTGGGGGCTGTAGTCATCACTTTAGTCTGAGTTAAGGTGGACCTGAAGCGACCACTATTCTACTTCCCACCACTAGATGTTTTAGTTATATAACAAAACAGTATCTGTAACAGCAGCTACCAAGAATGTAATGCTTCTACAGTCCAGGTCCTTCTCCAAGCACTTTACATTTATTATCTCTCTTAATTCCACAGCAACTCTGTGGGCAGGTGAAGTAATGTGCCCGAGGCCAGACGGCCACCAGGTGGCAGAGCTGGGAATGAGCCAGAAGCTTCATTCCTGAAGTCAGGCAGTCCAGAGTTGAAGCACCCCCTCCCGGCTGCCCAGTGGGCAAAGTCCTGTACCTCTCATTCTCCTTTTCCTCACTGATGACACACCATAAAATATCTCCAGATCCAACTGGCCCTCTGAGTTCCGGGCTCTGGTAGCCTCCTGCTTACCTGACATCACCACGAATATATGTCAACTCGTACTGCACACTAACCATTCCCACCTGAACTCCTGATCTCTCCCCACTCACAAAACTCGCTCCTTCTCAGAAACCATCAAGGCAGGCTAAGGTATGCCATAGGAACAGAGGACCCCAAGTACCAGGGGCTTACATAACAAAGGTTTGTTTCTTGGTAATTCTGCATGTCCAACCCGGGTGGGCCAAGGGCCTTTGCATGCCTGCTTTACTTCCAGTCAACAGAGCCATCCTTCCTTGAGACCCAGCCAATTTCACAGGTATGGGACATGGCTAAACCCCTTAACAGCCTCCTTGTTTCCTCTGCTTCTGCTCCTCTAAGTGCCCTCTTCCACACAGCAGGATTCATATTCACATTTGAATCTCAGTATAAATTCAAATCTTAGGATAAAATTCAAAATCCTTACCTTGGCCCTCAAGTCTCCTTTCCTATTCTCCTTGCTCTGTGAGCCCAGTTCAAAGTCCTTCTTTCAGTTCCACTTACTGCTTAACCTCTCTGTTGCCTCAGGGCCTTTGCACAGGCCACTCCCACTGCCCTTGCCCTTACCTAGACAGTTCTTTCTCCACATGACTTTCCCTTTTCATGAACCTTGTCCAATCCCCAACCTGAGCTCTCAGAGCACTCTCTTGAGCATTTCTCTTTGGGGTTACCTGCATCAATGTATGTATGTAATCTACCACATAATGAACCGTTTGCCACATGTAAAGTTTTTGAGGCACTGGTGTCTTTATTACTGCCTGCATCTCCAGCACAGGCCTGACACACAGTAGACCATTAATAAGTATCTGCTAAATATATGAGTGGAGGGATGACAACCTCACTCAGACCAGGAAGAGCACTGGCTCAGTCAGGGCCTGTGACCTGAGGGTAGGTGGCAATTGCTTGGTGACCCAGTGTGTCTGCCCCCAGGAAGAAGCATGTTCAGGAACCTGAAAGTAATCCATGAAGTGTATGTGTGTGTGCGCGCGCACACGTGCGCAAGCTGCCCCTTCACAGGGCAGACATACTGGGTCACCAAGTGTGATGGAGGAGCTTCCTTCCTTCTCCAAGTGTTACCCCTTCATGGAATGTGACAGTCACTGTCAGTGGGAGCTCAGTAGGACCCACGAACTCTGGTCAGTTCAGGGTTGTGGCACCATGCCTCAGGGCTACGCTCTGAGGCCCAGGGGGAATGATGACCCCACTGCATGCACTTGGCAATCCAGCAGTTTCTGGGGACATACAAGTCATTCATTTGTCCAGTAAGAACTAGTCCTTCCAGCTTATTCGTTCATACAACAGACACCTATCACATTCTTACAAAGCATTCAGTCCAAAGAATTCATTCAGTCAAAAGAGCACAAAAACCTTATTCTTTTACTGAACATTGACCAGGCACGTATAACTCATTCATTTTACAAACACCAAGCACCGAATATCTGCTCATTTATTCAAAAGATTTGTCAAGCACCTGATACGTGTTATTGTAGGTGCTGAANCCCCCCCCCCCCCAGTGAACTTACTTCCAGGAGAGGGAAGCCACAGAAGTTAACTGAGATAGAAAACAAGGTAACTGCCAAGGGGGATGAGCAGTTTAAAGGACTACACCATTGTGACAGGGTGGGGCTGGGGGGTGCTCTCAATGGGGGGGTGGTTGGGAGGGCTGGTTGTGGGGGTGCCATCTGATCCCAAGAGAGGGCGCCTGCCACACACCAGGAACGCCAATGAACGAGGCTGACACGCACGCACGGGCAGGAAAGCTGGGAGTGGCCAGTGTACAAGGCCCCGTGGGCTCGTCCAAGCCGGTAGTTCCCTCCCCCACTGTCCATTCAGAAGCACCAGGGGAGCTTTGTCAAAATACAGGTGTTTACCCTCCACCCCCAGGGAGTCTGAATCAGCTGGTCTGGGGTGGGGACCAGGCCTGAGAGCCTTTTAAAAAGCTTTGCAGCTGATTCTAACACACGGCCAGGGCTGAGGACAGAGGACAGAGAAAAAAGAAAGGAGGGCCTGACACCAAGCCCTGCTTTGCCGCAAATGCAAGAGGCGGCAGGCACGGGAGGCAGAGCAGGCTCGCTCAGGGGAGCAGGAGAGCAGGTGTCCCTGAGGCCCTGGTGGTGGCTCTTGTCTGGGGAGGCGCAGGTGGTCCACAGGGCTGGAGGCTGCTGAGAGGGTCACATACGATGATGACAACTCTTGGTCTGAAGGGCCCTGGGGACCACAGTTAGGAGGTATTTCAAGGAACTGCTGCTCTGGGATGCCTTGTCCACACCCCTGGGCCCCCACCCAGGGCAGCAGGGCTACCCTGTCTTCTCCTTCCTAACTTCCTCCCACACCCCAGACACAACGGCTCCCATCCTTCCTTTGCTGAGCTCCCGGGGGTCTGCACACACCCTGGGCTACAGGAGTTAGCTGACTGGATTTTTAAGCCTCTGAGTAGCTTTGGTCCCCCTTGGACTTTGAGTGGCTCCAAGCCTGCAGAGGACTAGGGTCTACCACATGTGTTCTTGCCACCCAGGCAGGCAGGGGAGGGGGTGATACTCTAACGCACACACCTGGCATGTACGGATGTGTGCTGTAATAACCTTATAAAGCAGGGACTTCCGGCATGCCCATTTTACAGAGGAGGCAAAGGTCATATGGCCACGCCACACAGCGGGTAGGTGGGTGGAGCAGCTAGGATCCCAAATTTCGTTGGTTTGCCTCCCACACCTTTGCCACTTCACTCTAAATAAGAGGTGGAAGCCCAAATGAGCATGTTGTGTGACTACGCAAATGACGCAAGTATCTTCAAAAATCAATTCATAAGGACCAAATTCTAGGAAGTCAGCAACAGCTCAGCCGACTTCCGGTTAAGCATCTGTTTTCTTGGGATGCCTGGGTGGCTCTGTTGGTTAAGTGTCTGCTTTCAGCTCGGGTCATGATCTGGGGGTCCTGGGGGATCCTGGGATTGGGCTCCCTGCTCAGCGGGGAGCCTGCTGTTCCCTCTCCCTCTGCCCCTCCCCCCGCTTGTGCACCCCCCCTCAAATAAATAAAATCTTATTTAAAAAAAAAGAATCTGTTTTCTCTCCTTTACGTCTTCCTCCACTTTACTGGAAATTCAAGCGTCCACAGGACCCCTTAGAGCTCCGCCAGGAAGAAAAATGGCCAGAACTTCCGGATGCCCCCTGAGGAAGCCCCGACGCCAGCAACCAGCAGCCCAAAACACCCGCAGCAAGGCCGAGCGGGGAGGGCCACCCGGCTGCATACTACTCCTATCTGATTTTTTACTCTTAATGCTTCTGACACCAGATGTGTGGGTTTTCCACACCAAGCAATTCCCCCGTTCTTTGCAGACACTGACGGGGTGTCCCACAATTTAATCCAATTCCCACACTAACTACCGGGAGTTAGCACAGGTTAAGTGCTCAGTTCCACCAGACTGATCCCCCACTTCAGATGCTAATCAGAAGTGGTGGGTCCCCAGGTTACCCACGGGTCTGTCTGACTTGGCTACAAACTGGGGTTCCCACAACCCCCTCCTCAGGCTTGGAAGTGGGCTGTAACAGCTCACAGAACTGAGAGAGATACTTTATCTACTATTACTGGTTTCTCATAAAAGATAAAAATCAAGATGAAGAGATTCTCAAGATGAAGTCCAGAAGGGTCCCGAGTCCCATGGAATTTCGGGTGCACCACCCTCCCGGCACGTGGATACACTCAGAATCTTCTAAAGATCTTCTAAAGATCTTCTAAAGGATACTTCAGAAGCTCTCTAAACTCTGTCCTTTAGGGTTTTACGGAGGCTGCATTATGTGGGCATGATTGATTAAATCACTGGCCATTGGCGACTCCTGCAATCTCCAGCCCCTCTCTCCTCTCCAGAGGTCAGGGGGTGGGGCTGAAAGTTGGAACCCTCTAATCACTGGGCTGGTTTCCCTGGCAACCAGCCCAGATCCGAAGCTATCCAGGAGCCCACCAAGAATCACCTCATTAGCATAAACTCAGGTGCAGTTGAAAGGGGACTTATTCTAAAGAACAAAAGAGGCTCCTATCACCCCACATCACTCAGAAAATTCCAAGGGTTTTGGAAGCTCTTGGGCCAGGAACCGGGGAAGACCAGATACATGTACTTTTTATTTGCACTTTCGTATTTAAGATCAAAGAACCCAGAGAATGGATGCTTCTAACTGAAATCTTAACAGCCACTTCACACAAACCAGAGAGGGGCCCGGGGCTCTGAGTTCCCGAGAGGCCAAGTGTGTAAATCAAGTACAGTTTCTTTCCCCTCCTTGGGGGAGTAGGGAAAAAGAACTGTAATTATGTGCTCAAATATCAGGTGTGCAACTATTTTATTTTAATCCAGCAATTCCATTTCTAGGAATCTGTCCCCCAGACAGTCACACCAGTGCACGTGGAAACACAGGTGCTTGGTGGTTCTGCGGCGGGGGCGCCACGCTGTTGTAGTACGGAAGCCGTAGGAAGAGCCAAAGAGCTCATCGGCAGAGGACGGGCTAAATGCGTTCGGCTGCTTCTACTCCAGAGACACAATGCAGCGGTGATAACAGAAAGGCAGAGCTAAAGCCACGTGCCCTGCGTGTGAGAGGCCCACGTGGCCAGAAGTGCACGGGGAGAGTTCACTCAGGAGTGCTCACTGTGTACCCGGGTTAAATGCTTTACACACATTAACTCACTTCATCCTCATAAAACCCTGTGAGGGAGGGGCACTGGGATTTGAACCCAAGCAAACCCCTCCAGAGTTCCCCCAGGTTTTACTCCATGGTGCCACTTGTGAAGGGGAAGAGGCAAACGGCAGAATCAAACCGAAAAATAAAATGATTTGGCTTCAACAAAAGGGGGTGGATTTCATTAGAGAGAGAAAGAGAGAGAACACAAATGTCCACAAAGAAAGGGCCTAGGAGGATACTCACCCAACTGCTTAACAGTGGTGACTTCTAAGGAGTAAAACCAGGGACAGAGATAAAAGGACTTTTTTTTTTTTTTAATTCTATATGTCTGTGCTAGAATTCTCACAAACATGTAAGTTCAAGGCCCTCTCCCGGTCCCCTATGAGGCCTGCCCTGAATCCACATCCTGGAGAGGAGCCCCGTGAACAGGTTTGTACGCTTTCTTCCAGACCTTTCTGTGTGTCTACAAGGAAATGCTCTCAACTGCACAGGGCAAGGGTGTCTCAGGCTTTAAGTCTTTGGTTGGGAAAGTGAGCATGTGAGGGGAAACATGGGCAGAGGGGACGCCTCCCCCTGGAAAGCCCTGGGAGGCCAGAATGCAGAGTTAGAACAGATGCTTCAACAGCAATCTGGCCTTCTTTGTTTTAGCTTGCGAGCCAGTAAGGTCGGAGTTACGTGGGTTAAACGTTTGTATAATTACATGCTTATATAGAGAGATGAATTTAAAAATAATAAACAGCCTTCATAGTTGCTTTTCTTACTTATTATCAGATCTGGGAGATTTCTGGATGTGGCAGCTGTCGCGCGGGGGTTAGAAGCCAAGACGACTCAGGTTCAATTCCCAGCTCTGCCACTTAATTACCTGGACCTTGGGCAGGTCACTTAGCCTCCCTACATCTCGGTTTTCCCATCTGTAAAATGAGATAATAGTACTTCATTTCTAGGGATGTTATGAGGTGATGACTGTAGAGACTTCGAATATCCCTGCGTGAGTATTAGCTATTAATGTTTTACTTACATAATAATAAAAAACGAAACCTCAAGCAAACAAATAGAACCAAATGTGGCCTTGGCATGAACCCTGGTTGCTCTGGGCTCAGGAGCCGGGTTGCCCAGGGTGGCCAGCTTTGAACGAGAAGCTGGGCCAGCCCCTCCTTCCCGGCATCCCGAGCCAGGCCCACAGGGAGGTGCTCCTTCTCAGTCCCTGGGGGGTCGGGTGGGTGAGCTGAGAGCGTGTTGCTACCTCCCCCGAAGCGCATGTGGAGGAAGGATCTTGTTCCAATTCTGGGCACAGTCCTACTCACTTCAAATGAGACTTTGAAATGCAGAATTACAAAAGGATGCCTCCTGCAGCACAGGCACGTGGGCCAGGCCCACCCAGGAGCTGCAGCCAGGCGTGCACACTTGGGTGCTGCGCTGGCTGGAGGCCTGATGAGGGGGTCTGTGGTCGGGGAAGCCCCTTCTGGGGAAGACATCGTCAGCACCACAACCGCTGCCCCATGGCCAGACATCCCTAGAGGGATCCGCCCCGGTCTAGCCAGGCCCACGGCCAAGCCACACGTGCTGCCGTAGCCATGACATTTATTCTGATACTGAAACTTTCTGATGAACAGCTGCTGCCTGGAACCCTGAGAGTCCCCAGTGTGGCTGCTGGGGGGGGCAATGCTTCGGGGTCCGCTCCCATGGTGGCTGCTGCCCAGGCCGGAGCGGTGGCTAGATGTTCAGTGTGTCCCCCCAGGGATTCATTCCTGTGACCAGGCCAAGCCTCCTTCAGAAGACGGTGTCTTGTCAGCATGGAGCCCGACTCGCAAACTAATCCCAGCTAATTGCCACCGAAACCTGCTAAGATCACATCTGTTGGGCTTGGAGATTAAATCAATATTTGACAATCTTGATTAAATACAGCCAGGGAATCTTTGTCAAGTAACATCTGTTAAAGCCCTATTCTTTCTGTCCTGTTCTCGGGGGCCGGCCCGGGGCATCTCTGGCTCTGCTTCTCCTCACCTGAGGAGCTTTGTGGAGGGATGGGGGTGTGTGTGTGTGGGGGCAGGACATAGAAACAGAAAGGCCACCTGTGGGGGAGGGGAGTAAAGCTTGTTATCCTGGGGGGGCGCCATCTGCCAGCAGTAATCACCGTACCTGCCCCTGACCCCTGGGGCTGCTGCGGGCCAATCCCCAGCTGGGGCAGAGTGCCTGCCACAGAACCTGTCTCCTAATGGTCCACTGAGGTGGTGGTCTCATCACCACCATTTCGAAATGGGGAAACTGAGCTTCTGAGAGGGGACACTGCTTGCCCAAGGTCACAGAGAGAATGGGAGGAGGAACGGGGGCAGGACCTGGCTCTGGCTGACTCCAGGGTCTGCCCGGTGACCAACCTGAGAGACAAGCTGTCTAAGGTAAGAGCAAAAACTGGCACTTAGACCATCAGAAACCCAGACTGGAGGCCAGTTCCAACGGTCCAGTTCCCAAAGCTACGTGTAATAATGGTGGCCCCACTAAGAAGGACTGACCTCATGCTTGGCCCCACTCAGCCCACGCAGCATCCCGCCCTACGGTTCTCCCCACTTTACGGAAGGGAACACTGAGACTCAGAGGGGCAAGCTACCTGTGAGGTAAAAGGCAGAGAGAGGACTGGAACCAGGTAGGTGAGTCTATGGCCACCAGAACCACTGTCATTTCTAAAAAACAGGGATAGGGCGCCTGGGTGGCTCAGTTGGTTAAACGTCTGTCTTCAGCTCAGGTCATGATCCCAGGGTCCTGGGATCCAGTCCCACATCAGGCTCCCTGCTCAAAAGGGAGTCTGCTTCTCCCTCTGGCCTTCACCCTGCTTGTGCTCTCTCTCACTTGCTCACTCTCTCTCAAACAAATACTAAAAAAAAAAAAAATTAAAAAAATAAAAAGTATAGAGCTGTGAACATGATGGGCCTCAATAAACACCTGCTCTCCATTCCTCGGTGATTTAAGATGGAAATCAGGATCATGCTGGGATCCTGGGATTAAATCTTGGCCCCAACACAGACCAGAGCAGGCAGCCATGCCACCTTGTTGCACTGCTAGAGGAGCCCAAGATGATCCCCCTGAGACACCCCCCCCCCAGGTAAGGGCACAGAAGAAGCACTCGTGCACCCTTACTCAGGATTTGAAAAACAATGAGAACCACTGGGCAGCTGCACTCACAGCACCCTCAGGGGGGAGGGGCGGGGAGCACCGGTCAGACACCCAAATGCCCGAAGCCACTGTTCACCACTCTTTGCCCAGGTTCAAAGCAGTGCTGAGATCGGGGAGTCCTCCATATGTCTCTGCTGAATCCATTAAAAAGGGAAAGGGAAAGGGAAAGGAAAAGAATGGAATGGAATGGAATGGAATGGAATGGGAAAGGAAGGGGAAGACGAAAGGGAAAGAAAAGAAAAATCAGACGAACCAATCAGCCACCTGGCCAGATAACCAACTAGCCAGCCAACCAGATAACCAACTAACCAACCAATCATCCAGTTAATCAACCAACTAGCCAGCCAGCCAGCCAATCAGCCAGTTAACTAGCTAACGGGTCTCCTGTTTCTGCGTCCCTGTCCCTATCTACTTCCGTCTGGACCCTATCTCTCCGCATCGCCATCCCATGTTTCTACGTCCCTGTTCACACCTTCTGTGTCCCTCTGGGTGTGTGTCTCTCTCACACATGTGCACACACAGACAGCCATAGCTCTGCTTCTTTCTGGCCCCTGAGTCCAACCCCATGTTAACTCACCAGTGAGGCTGTGTCCCAGGCCAGGTAGCCTCTGCCTGGTCCCTCCTAACTTTCTCCCATATTTCCAGTTCCCAGAATCTGCAGGAAGGGAGAGAGACTAAGGAGTTGGCCAAGATTATTAAAGAAAAAAAAAAAATGCAGGAGGAAGATCCCACACTGTCTGCTGAGGAAAACCACCACTGACACGTGTGGCACTGTTCAGGCTACTAATTTCTCATATTCCAGGAAGGATTTATGCCGGTCTTGTCCACTTTCACCCCCACCCTGATGTGGAATCTTACAAGGAAGTTGGCTGGTTGGCTGCCTTAATCAGAGAATAAACTCAAACTTCAAGAAGAACATATTCCGAAGTGGTTCAGGAGAACGGCATACTCTCTCTTACAATTAGAAAAAAAAACTGTATTAAAAAAAATCTCATGCTACATATTTTATACCCATTTAACCACCTAGGTCGATGCAGAGCAAAGATCTGGAAGAGCAGTCTCTACCTTTAAGTAGTCACCCCAGGAAGGAGAGGGACAGTGTGTGTGCATGTGTGATCATCCTAGCCTCAACTTCCCAGCTCCCAAAATTCTCAAAGTCACCCATCTCCACTTGGCCACCATCGAGGACCACCTGTACTAATATTTCCTTAAGATAATCCTTTCAACCAGCTCATTTACTAAAACCTAATAATCACACAGTATCGGAGTCATCATATTTTTTTCTGAGACTCCTTAAACAAAATGCACGAATACGAACATTTGTAAAGCTTGTCTGTGTGTCTGTGGAAATGAGCTTTGGTCCCAGAAATGTGCTGACGTCAAAATCAGAATGCAGCTTTCAGGCAGGATTCTGAGCAAAAGAGGCATGATTTCATTTATATAAAGTTCAAAAACAGGCAGAATGCAACCATGTTACTTAGGGTTACTCTCCTAGGTGAACAAACCTTCAAAAAGCAAGAAATGGTGACCACAGAAGTCTGGAAGAGTAGAGGCTTTCGGGGGAGGGAGAGGGGTCGGATGGCAGGGCTACAAAGTTCTGGGGTACCGGCAAGATTCTCCTTCTTGATGTGGGGGTTACATGAGTGCTTTTGCTTCATCATTGTTCACTAAACCGTGTATTTACATCTTACACGCTTCTTGGTGCAAGTGTTAGGTTTCACAATAACAAAGTTTTAAAGTCTTTTGAACTGTATCAGTTCATTTTAAACAATGAGCTTGTACTCTTTTAGGACATGTGTGATTTAAAAAAAAATAGATGAGACCCTCTTTGAGGGGCGCCTGGGTGCCTCAGTAGGTTAAGCGTCCAACTCTTGGTTTCAGCTCAGGTCATGATCTCACAGTCATGGGATGGAGCCCCCCTACTGGGCTCTGTGCTGAGTGTAGAGTCTGTCTGAGATTCTCTCCCTCTCCCTCTGCTTCTCCATCCCCCCACCCCTCTGGCTCTCTCTCAAATAAACAGGTAAATAAAATCTTAAAAAAAAAAAAATAGGGCGCCTGGGTGGCTCAGTGGGTTAAAGCCTCTGCTTTCGGCTCAGGTCATGATCTCAGGGTCCTGGGATCGAGGCCCGCATCGGGCTCTCTGCTCAGCAGGGAGCCTGCTTCCCCCACCCCCCGCCTGCCTCTCTGCCTCCTTGTGATCTCTCTCCCACTGTGAAATAAATAAATAAAATCTTTAAAAGAAAATAGATAAGGGCACCTGGGTGGCTCAGTGGGTTAAAGCCTCTGCCTTCCACTCAGGTCATGATCTCAGGGTCCTGAGATCAAAGGCCCGCATCGGGCTCCCTGCTCAGTGGGGGGCCTGCTTCCTCCTCTCTCTCTGCCTGCCTCTCAGCCTACGTGTGATCTCTCTCTCTCTCTCTGTCAAATAAATAAATAAAATCTTAAAAAAAAATTGATAAGACCCTCTTTGAAGACCTGTGTGTATTGTACACACACCCAGAACCACCCAGTCACTCTCACTCCCCTGGCTCAAAAGTCACTTTCTCTCCCATGAGAGAGAAACCACTTCCCAGAACCAGCCGAGCCACTTTACTGGGCCAGCCGAGCACAAACATCCCAGGCATGCTAGGGGACCGTGCACTTCCTCCTGGGCCCAGAGGAGGCGGCGAGAGCAGGGGCTACACTCAGAGGCGGTTTTGGGACAGCTCACGACGTGACAGCCAGGAGACAGAGGGGCAAGGATCCCCATCCACCTGGAGGCGGCCTTACAGGGTTAGAGGGGCTGNACAGGGGCTACACTCAGGCGGTTTTGGGACAGCTCACGACGTGACAGCTGGGAGACAGAGGGGCAAGGATCCCCATCCACCTGGAGGCGGCCTTACAGGGTTAGAGGGGCTGCGGGGCCACGCTAGCACACATCCTACCTCTCTGCCCCTGCAGGGATTCCACAGTGAGGTCTAGAAAGACTCTAGTCCTGACCCTTGACTAGGGGCAAAGCCTCTTGTCCACCCTGGCCCGAGGACCAGCTGGCAGACGGTGAAAGCCTGCAGCTTTGTTTGCACAACACCGTAATCACACATCCTGCCCGGGGGAATAAGACCAAGGCAGGAGGGCTGGAAGGGGGTACTAGGCCCCGAGGAGCCTAAAACAATGGCTCTCCAGGAGCCCAGGACACCAGGAAATCAGCCACTCATTCCTAGGACAGCTTTCTTCTTCTTTTATTTTTTTAAATGTTCACTATTAATGGAACCTTTCTAGAGGCAATCTGGCAATAGCTTTTAAAAATGTTCTTACCCTCTGAGCCTGTAATGCTATTTCTGGGAACTGATCCCAAAGAAACAATGGAAATGAAGAAAAAAGTTTATGGCATTGGTTAGAAAGTAAAAAAAGAGAACTAACCCCCATGTCCAACAAGAGGAGAATGGGTAAATAAATTACCGCATGTCTCACTGCACAACCTTAGGACGTTAAACATTTATATACGTGTGCAGGTGCAGTCATAGAAAAAAGACTGAAAAAAAAACCGCTCAAAAATGTTAACTTGGTGCTGGGACTCCGAGTGATTTCTGAAAATGTGCTCTTTCTACCTTCCTATAGTCTCCCAGATTTCCTTTAATGGGTTTTCAAAATCAGGGAAACAAAGCAAGAAGTTCCCATTCACGTAACTGACTTCCATTCGCTAGACTCGTATTTCCTGGGAACCAACTATGTAAGAAAGCAGTGAACGAGGTAGACCTTCTCTGCCCTTTGGCTGGAGAAGGGAGACATGCAGGACCTGAACCTGAGTGCCTTTACCAAGTACACAGGTCAGCACAAAGCCAGCCGGGGAAGGATAAAGGGAAGAACAGGGCGCTGCACAGTGGGTGGTTGAGGAAGGCTTCACGGAAGGGGTGGTGGTAGGCGAGGGGGCAGAGGCAGCAGGTGCAAAGGCCCCAGCACGTCTGGACGCATGTAATGAACCGAGGAGCAGCAGAGTCCCAGGAGGAGGCTGGCTGGCCATCCCGGGAGGGGAAGGGGAAGGAGTGGTGTGGTCCCGAACAGGGACAGCGCTGGCACAGAGAAGGGGACAGACTAGAGAGGATTTGGCCATTTCCTTGCATGAAGCAGGGCCCACGGCCTTTAGTCCGAAGCTGAATACCAGGTAGGTACAGGGAGCTGTGCCAGGTCGGGTCTCAGAGATGCAGGCTGTCGCTCCTTCTCTTGCCCCCGCACTCCTCAGACCAGAGCAGGTCAGAGATACGAATAAATGAGTCATTTCAGGTCAGTATGTTTGGGCCAACCGTCAGCTGCCAGGACTGGGCTCAACTTTAAGAAAAAACAGACAACCTTCCAAACGGAAGCCAGCCCCGGCCTTCCTACAGGGTGAGATGTTCCTCAAAGTCCTTCCCATGCAGGTTTTCACAGGCTCACAGGGGCTGCTCAGGAGGCCGGGCGCCTCACTCCCAACGGGCAGAGGAGGAGATTGAGCACAGGGCGGTGTCCGTTCTTGACAAGAACTCAGGCCCTCAGTGGAGACTGTGTTATGCTCCATCGGGGGCTGCTCCAGATGCCAAAGGGCCTCACACTTGTGGCCGCACGACCTCCAGTGCTGCGCAAATCCCACCCCCCCCCCCCCC
>LNAC01000161.1:2158448-2187199 GCA_002007465.1 Ailurus styani
CTTCCTTGAGAGAAGTCCGAATCTGTCTGCAGCAGGAAGCCCATCTGGAAAGCCCGCTCTGCCAGGTTCCCTTGCAGCTAGGGCCAACTCTGTGTCCCATTCTTGTCAGTGACAGGCTAAGTGGAAGTCTACTGGAGGTGGGGGGCGGGGGGGGGCAGGGTGTCTTCTGGTAAAGCTACTGCTTTCCAGTAGAAAGGAGTAAGCTCAGCCCGCACACCGCTTCCACCCTTCTCCTTCCTGGAATGTGGATACCATACCTGGCGGTGAGGCAGCCATCTTGGGATCCTGAGGCTGCCAGCCACACGCTAAGGATGGCAGGGCAAGGTGCCAGGGGAGCCACTCTCCCAGCCAGGGGCCCTGCCCCAGGCTACCCATACTCCCTTCCCTTCCTGTGTGCCGAGAAAAACTGCTGCCTTAGTTAAGCTACTGCTTGCTGGCTTCCTGTCACTGGTAGCGACTGCAATCTTGACTGATAGAGGTCCCACCCAGATCCTCATTTTACATATAAAGAAACTGAAGCTCTATGAGGGGAGGTCACTAGCCCAAGGTCACACAGAGCCAGGAAGAGATGGGGCTGGATGTGAGCCTGTATCCCTAACCATTTCCCCGCAGCATCGTGAATCTTCGTCAAGAGTACTGGCTCTGGAGAACGCGTGGCTTCAATTCGCGTCTCCATTTCGGAGCTGGCTTGTCCATCCCCCTCCCCACCCCCCACCCCCCGCCCCAGAAGCATGAGTGCCACAAAGTGTGGACTCTCTACTGCTCACTCCCCACCACAGAGAACAGTGCCGGGCTGGTGGCAGGTGTTCAATACACACGCACTAAAGGGGCAATGACTGAACACACGGGGAAGGCTGAGTGACTTCTGGAGAACAGGAATGCCACCCTTAACTTCCCAGGAGGCTGGGAGGGCTCACTGAGAATAACTATAAAGTACAGGGCATGGTGTCCAATTAAGTGCCCCGTAATCGATTCTGTTATTACCAAAATGGGGGCTGTGGATCTCCTCTTCCAGAGACCTTTCCTCATGACCAAACAACGGTTTTATCACGTCTAGGTGATCTTTTTTTAAATTTTTTTTGAACTTAGGTCCAAAGATGATTTCTCTCTGCAAACTATCTATAACTCACAGGCCAAACACCCCCAGGACTCCCAACTAACTCCCACCCCTCGGAACTGGAGCAGTGACCCTGCCTCCCTCCTCGGCCTTGGGCTCGGCTAGCAATAACCACTATGCACATCAACCCTTCCTCAGACCTGCTTCCCGAGCTGCCTCCTGAGTGATGCTCTCCCTGACCCCCCCACCCCATCTGGTATGGCCCCCCGTCTGGCCCAGCCTCTTCCAGATGCGGTGTCTGCAGAGGCCATCTACCTGTGCTGCACGTACGTGCATCTGCTGCTAGCAGCAGGCACCACGCCTCCTCTCTTGCCTCCCCGGCGGTGCCGGCCCCTAGAAGAGATGCTCATTGACTTCCGGTGAACAGGAAAATCAGTGATTGCACTGCCTGACATTTATCTGGGTCTACAGTGTGCCTGGCATTGTCCTGTGAGCTTTATGCATATTCAGCCTTTCGCTCCACACAACAATCCTTTGAAAGGTACTATTACCATCTCTGTTTTATATACCAGGAAACTGAAGTCCCAGGTCACACTGCTAGTAAATGGCAAAGCTGGGTTCCAATCCTGCTGACTGACTCCAGAGTCCATTCTTCTCTGGGGTCTCCTGCCTTGTTGCATGAGTAAATGCACCAATGTCCATGGCAGGGAAAAAACCCCCTGGGGCCAGGCCCAAGTGGAAGGTGGAGCTCACTCACTAAGCCAGAGCAAACATTCTCACTGGCGTCCCCATAACATTCCCTCCCTATTCTCCTTTGCTTACATGCCAATATTGATGCTGAAAAAGCCCAGACATTCACTTTTCTTGCTGAGAAATCTGTAGAAGTGGGGGAGCAGGGGGGGGCTTCCTGATAAAAGAGCAGAAATGTGGTCCTGACTGGCTCCCCACATCGTGCCTCATGGCTATAACAGGATGTGACAGCTGGAGCCACAGCAACCATCTTGCAACCACGAGGAAAGGCTAAAAATGATTTCAGAAGCACACACTTGGGCTTCTGACATGTGGAGCTGTTGAAGCATCCCAGAGACTGCGGAGTCTCTGTTATTTATATATATCTATTACTTATATTCTAGTTACTTATATGTAACTGCAGAGATACAAAGTATTTAAAAACCAGTATGGCACAGGCAACAGGCAATTAAAATGGATGGCAGCTGGTGAGCACCGCCAAATGCCAGCCCTGCTTGAATCCAAATACTTGAATGTGAGCACCCTGAGGATGAGTATCCGTGCCAGTTTTGTTCACTGCTGCCTCTCAGCCCAGCACAGTGCTCAGCACACAGTCAGTGTCTGGTGAATGATCCTGACCAACTTCCCTGGAGATCTGCAGAGGGTCACTGACAGCACAGGCACCAGAGTCTGCTGCACCAGGACGTGAGTACCTCGGCATATCTCCCAGCTCTGAATAAGGCAGCTTCATCTCCCCCAGCCTCAGATTGCTCGTCTGTGAGTATTTACCTCACAGGGTTCGGGAGGGAACTTTGATAAGCCCTGTGTGTGCAGCTCTTAGACAGGACCTGACGTGATGCCGGGAACATGTGCTCACTGGTATCGCCCTCCACCTCTCTCATCCTGTCCGTCTCCTTGCCTGTCAAATGGCTACCATGATGTCTCTCCTTTAAGGAGATAAAATCTGAAAAAGTATAGGAGAAAGCACCCTGCAAGCAAATGGCAATTCTTATCTTTGACTTGGTGCGGTGTGTCAGCTAAGAGTGTGGAGTCAGAGCGTGGGCTGCCTGAGTTTGAATCCCAGCTCTGCCATGTGACTTTGGCCAGCCACTCAACCTCCCTGTGCCTCAGTTACCTCACCTATAAAATGGAAATAACAGAAGTACCTTCCTCATAGGGCTGACAGGAACATTAAGTGAGTTAATATGTAGGGGCGCCTGGGGGGCTCAGTAACTTGAGTGTCCCACTCTTGGTTTTGGCTCAGGTCGCGGACTCAGGGTCAGGCTCCATGCTCAGTGGCAGAGTCTACTTGAGATTCTCTCTCTTCCTGTTCATGCCCTCTCTATCTCTAAAAATAAATGAATAGAATCTTTTTAAGTAATGAGCTTAATACTGGGGCACCTGGGTGGCTCAGTCATTAAGCGTTTGCCTTTGGCTCAGGTCGTGATCCCAGGGTCCTGGGATAGAGTCCCACATCAGGCTCCCTGCTCAGTGGGGAGTCTGCTCTCCCTCTTCCACTTCCCCTGATTGTATTCCCTCTCTCACTGTGTCTCTGCCGAATAAATGAATAAAATCTTTAAAAAAAAAGGAAAGAAATAAGCTAATATATAAAGCTCTGGAGCAGAGCCTGGAGTAGGTGGTCGCCAGGAATGTTAGCTTGTGTGACTTGGGCAAGTGACTTAACACTATCTCTTCTCTAAGAGTACTGTTCGTACTGAACTCACAGGATTACCATGAGAACTAAAGAAGTTAATCCATGTGAAGTGTGAAGTACTTGGAACAGTCCTGCTTTATGAGATGCGCCCAGTTTTTTGTTTTTAAATTTTATTTATTTATTTGACAGAGAAAGAGACAGCGAGAAAGGGAATAGAAGCAGGGGCAGTGGGAGAGGGAGAAGCAGGCTTCCCGCCAAGCAAGGAGCCCGATGCGGGCTTCATCCCAGGACCCCAGGGTCATGACCTGAGCCAAAGGCAGATGCTTAATCAACTGAGCCACCCAGGTGCCCCTGAGAAGTGCCCAGTTACTGTTAGCAATCCTCATCACTTCTGACTGGAGGCTCTCTTGAGGATGGACTGCCGACCCTTTTATTTAACTCCCGCACTGCTGCTGAACTCTCTTGTCTGCACATCTGGCACCTGATCCCCAAGGCTCCCCCCAACCTCACAAGGCTGGCCGCTCCAGGAGCGTGCCACTCTGCTTATAGGCACAGAGTCCTCGGGAAGGCTTTCCTTAACCCAGGCCTCTGACAGGAACAAAGGGAGTGTCTTGTCTGAACCTAGGGTGGGGGGAGCTTGGAGAGGATCTCTCCAGCAAAGGAAGAAATTGTAACCATGGGCAAATGGCTTTGAGCCTCCCAAGGGAGGCCCGTCCCAGGCAGCAGTGGCTAGCAGCTGGCAGGCAAGGTCCAAAGAGCTGCCTCAGGTTTCTCAGGAGACCAAGGGACTCCAGTGTCCTGGATGGGGCTTATCACCAAGCAATGCACCCCTGGCCAGGCCATTTAGGTGCTCTGGTTTTCTCATCTATACAACGGGTATCAATTTCCTTGATTGATCCAATTCCTGTCCACTTCCGGCCCTGCGCTGAATCACAGGGGGACTACATTTCCCAGGATTCCTGGTAAAGTTCAGCCAATGGGGATGCTCCTCCCTCTCACCCGCCACCCCTACTGCCCTGGGCTCCAGTAATACCACCTCCCCCTTGTGTCCCTCTAGCTCTGGGTCTAGTCTCAGGATTGCTTCCCTATCTCTGTTTGGTTCCCCAGTTCCTCCATCACTCATTTAACCAAATTCTCTGAGTTGAATTCCCGCTGCCTAGAATACCTGGAGTGATGCCTAGAAATACCTAGATGCTGTTTTCCTGACAGATACACCTGTCTCGCTTGCATTTTAGGGGCATCAGAGAATGAGGGGAGAAGATGCACCTGGAAAGTGGAAAGCACACACAAATCAAGGATGATTTCATGGAAACAGCCTCCTCTCTTGCACAAGGCACAGGCGCATTGTGAGAGTGGCGTGTAAACCCCTCCCAAACAAAACGATCCCACCCCACGCTGGAGAACTGCTTCAAACTAATGCAAAGGGGGGGAGGAGGGTGGAACAAAGAGTGCTTGGCCATGTGCCAGGAACGACAGGCTCTTGTGACAAGCCTGTACCTGTGGGTTCCGTACGCTCTTCGTTCTACCTCTGGAAATGTTTGAAATTTTCCATGATTAAGACAAAAACCAAGAGGCAAGAAAAAACTGGTCCCTGTTCTGTGGGTGGGGGTACCAACTGGCAGAAGCTTCTTTGAAGACAATGTGTCAGTTGTTAAATTACGCACAGCCGTGGACCCAGAGACTCCAACATCAAGAGGAGCACAGACACGAATAATAACACTGACCAAGGGCGGGCACTTTATACGCACGTTATACATCGTATGTTCATTAAAGTCCCTGAGCTAGATACAGTTCCTGTCTCTGTTTTACAGAGGAGGAAACCGAGGCACAGGATGTCCAAGTCAGATGTTGAAGTCCCAACCCCAGTGCCTTGGAATGTGACTGAGTTTGGAGATTAAGGCCCTTAAGGAGGTAAGTTAAAAAGAGACCATCAAAGTGTGTCCTAATCCGATCTGACTGGTGTCCTTGTAAGGAGAGGTTAGGACAAAAAGAGATGGCAGGTGCACCAGCAGGAGCAGCTGGGGAGCGGAGGGAGGCCTCGGAGGAAACCAAGGGGGCTGGCACCTTGGTCCTAGACTGGAAACTTTAGAACTGGAAAAGATGAATTTCTGTTACTGAAACCAGCCAGGCTGTGATGCTTTGTCAGGACAGCGGCAGCCCATTAGTGCACTGGGTCACATGACCAGGCAGCGCCGGAACCAGGATGTAGGCCCAGGTCACTTGGTCCCTTGTCACCCTTAAGAGTGTGGAGGCGACACTGCAAACTGTTTACAGTGGTTATGCTCTCCCTGGGAAGTAAGACTGGAGGGGGTGCAGGGAAAGGAGGAGCAAGATGCTCAATGTTTACCATCTATACCTCCATAATGACATTTTTAAAAATTCACATATCGCATTTAAAAAAATTAAAAATAAAACCACATACATGCCAATGAGTGTATACCACCCACCCAAATGTGGGAGAGAGGACTATATCCAGGCCCGATTTGTCTTTTTACAAGTTTTACTATAATCTCTCTCAAGCTTCCTAAAAAGCCGACAGAGAGAAGCCAGAAATGCCTGCACAGGCGGACAACCTGCGGTGAATTTCAAGAAGAGAGGGGAAAATATTCAAATGTTCAGACACTTTACAACCCCTCAGGCATGACAGGGATAATAACTGCTGATATTTTCATATCACACAGATGCTAGATACTGTCCACAAGGCTTTAAGTGTATTATCTCATTAAATCTTCAAACTATCTTAGGATACGGATACTACTGTCGTTTCCATTTTCTCCTTCAGGAAACTCAGGCTCAGGGAGGCTGAGCAACCTGCCAGGTTAGATGGCAGGGTCAGGACACGAACCTCGGCCAGGATGACCGTGCCCTTCCTGCCTCGTTTCATCTCTGGATGGGCTGCTCGTGCCGAGGGAGACTTGAGTCTGGTAACGGGGGCAGGAGGAGGCAGGAAGGAACCCTCAGCCAGACCAGCAATCTGAGACCCCAACTTCACTGGCTTGGCACAGATGAGTAAGCTGAATAAAAGCAAATGGTGACAAGGGAACAGGGAACGTGGGACTCTGCTGCACTCTGTGGCGGGGGGGGGGCGTGTGGGCCAGAGCCACCTCACAGACAACACCTCGGCCATTCCTGGGGGAAAAGCGATGATCCCTGGATGTAAACCCCCGGGCCTCAGAAGGACACAGGTATGGGGGTGTTCACGGAGTGCCGTCTGTGGTGGTGGGGAGCTGGGGGTGACCTGGGGCCACATCAGGGACTGGAAATGTGAGGAGCGACAGATACACATCACGCACGGCTGTCCAGCGGACAGACACCACACACCAGAGCTCACAGAGCCACCTGGCTCATCTCAAAACCTGCTGTTGGGGGAAACCCAGAAGAAACAGACTGAAATACAGTGCCCCAAACCACTTCTGGAAGCTCTTATTCAAATCTCAGTGTATATTTTGCAAGGATATGTACACACCACACACACCTAGACACACCACACACACCTCAGAGTGGGGAAAGGAAGGGAAGGATGGAGAATGAAGGAAGAAGGGAGAAAACCTAACCACTGAGAAAGGAGGCAGCACACATGCCGTTTCTGCCAACAGACAAGAGGTCTGTGGGAGACCAACTCTACTTGTCTGGGTGGATGAACAGGCAGAAGGTAGAAACTGGACACAACTCACTCTACTTCTTCAAAAGAAAACCATATTTCTGTGTTTCAAATGCCACCGTCTTTTGGGCCTGACAGTTTTTTAATTTAGTGAGCCTGGGTCAGGGACTGTTTGGAGGCCCTTCGCACCTGTGGCAGGCCATCTGGTTGTCTGCTTTGTACCCATTCTCTCTTCTGGATAATGGATCCAACTGGTCAAAGGCAATCAAGATGTGGCATTCCTCAGGTCCCTAAGCGGGACCAATCACAGACCAAAGGAAGTATTTATAACTTGTGAGGGATGGGCTTTTTTCCTCCCTCTTTCCTAATGTCTGTGGACAAGAAAATGGCCCTGATAGTCACTGGCAGCCATTCTGGGACAAGAAGGCATACCTTTATCCATGTCTACATCTCTACCTATTCCTGTATCTATCGCTCTCTATACTAGGATGAAGCTAACACTGAGAACCTGAGTCCTTGATGACAGCCTTCTGAGCTGCTGATCCTACCCCATCTGACAGCCACCGCCTGACGGACGTCTGAGACACGTTCAATTTCTTTGCTACTTGACCAAATGACATCAGGGTTCTGTTACTTGCGACTAAGAGCATCCTAACCAGGACCCACAAACGAGGCAGCCGTTTTCTGACTGTGAACAAGGAAACATCGCTGCACGAGGGAAAGGGGAGGCTTCAGAGACACCCTGATCCCGACATAAGGAGATTATTTACAGGCCTCGGGTTGCACATCCCTTGCCCGCGCAGACGGCCCCACACGCAATGCCACAGACGCAGCCGCTCGCGCTGTCCTTTGTGCCCAAGGCCTCAGGAACCTCCCAGGGCGGGTGACTTTGTTGCCGTCATTCATCACAGGAGCCGAGCTGCCGTGAGCATCCTATGTTCTATTTCTCCTGATATCGGCAGGGGGCTAATCCCCAGCTGGCTGGAGATTAGCCCGGACAAGAAAGCCCAGCCCCGGCCCTCCTGTGGGGCTCTCTGTTCCCGAATCAAAGGTCGGACTTCTGGACCGGGGCTCCCCAAAGATCTGACGACCACGGGGCTCTCTGAACTAGCACGTGGCCCGAGGCCCTCAGCGAGGAGACCCCACCGGCTGCGGCGGATCACCATCCCATCGGGATCAAAGGAAAGGCCCAGGCGAAACGACTGGAACTCGGAGGGACCCGAGCCCCACGGTCATCCTGTGTGGGGCGCTCATCGCTGTTCTGCCACGAGGCAGCCCCGTGACCACGGACCGGAGAGTTCACCAGCGTGGCCTCGGCTGCAGAATACCAACAGAAGTACCCCTCACACAACTGTGTGTCGATACAACGGACGGGCACGTGTCAAGTGCTTAGCGTGGAGTCTGGCGCAGAGGAAGGGCTCAATGAATATGAACTGTTTTATTATTGTTATGATTTGCTGGATATTTAATTACTGAGGTGTGATCACATATGTGTACCTGTTCTGAGTGCACAGGCTAAAGAATTTTGACATACGTCTACACCTGTGTGATCCACACACCGAACAAGACATAGGGGCTGGCCGATAATGCACATTAAAGGAGTAAAATGTGTTTTTAAGGACTCGTGGTCGCGTACGGGTGATCATCAAGTCATTTTCCCACCTAGACGATGATGCTGGAGCCAGGACACCTTCCTTGCACACAAAGCCCCTTTCCAGACTTGTGCGGCCAAACACGGGAGGAGGACCGGCAAGTTAGGGTCTGGGAGTTGCCCCCGCTCGTCTCCCCGGGGCGCTGGGCTGCCGCACCCCTAAAAGGCTCACCAGCAGGTTCACTTGTCTCCACGCTCAGATTCCCTCGCGGTAGCTCTCTCTTACCAGATTCTTACACCCTGGTCTCTCCTGCAGCAGCCAGGCTCCTTCAGAAATGCCTACATGGCCGGGTCCCTCCCCTGCCTGAACCCCTTTGGAGGCAGACCTCGGGATGAATGGATAACCTCTCCACTCCACAGCCACACCTCTCTCACCAGAGCCGCCCTCCACTCCCCCTGCCTCTCTCAGTCTCACCGGTGACTTGTTTGAAACAGAAATTGTTACAGAGGAAACTGCAGACTCACATATACTGTAAGACACCGAGATATGCCACCTACAGGCATACCTCTCAGAGACCGTAGGGTCAGTTCTAGGGCAGTAATACAGTGATTATTGCAACAAAGTGAGTCAAATGAATTTTGTTTTCTGTGCATATAAAAGTTATGTTCAGACCATACTGTCTTTTTAAAGTGTACAATCAGGGTGCCTGGGTGGCTCAGTGGGTTAATGCCTCTGCTTTCGGCTCAGGTCATGATCCCAGGGTCCTGGGATCGAGGCCCGCATCGGGCTCCCTGCTCAGCGGGGAGCCTGCTTCCCCCTCTCTCTCTCTGCCTGCCTCTCTGCCTCCTTGTGATCTCTCTCCCTCTGTGAAATAAATAAAAAAAAAATAAAATCTTAAAGTGTACAATCACATTAAGTCTAAAAAAACCCTAATGTAGCTGTCTTAATTTAAAAATACTGTTAAAAAATGCGGACCATCGTCTCTGAGCTTTCAGAGAGTTGTGATCTTTCTGCTGGGGGTGGGCTCGCCTCGGTGTCAGTGGCTGCGGACTGATAGAGGTGGTGGTTGCTGAAGGCTGAGGGGGCTGTGGTAATTTTTAAAAAAGACAACAGTGAAGTTTTCCACACTGATCGACTCTTCCCTTCACAAATGATTACCGTTAGCATGCGATGCTGTTTCAAAGCATTTTACCCCTGAGGAGAACTGCTTTTGAAAGAAAGCCAACCCTCTCAGAGCATGCTGGTGCTCTATCAACTAAGTCTATGTCCTATTCTAAATCCTCTGCTGTCATTTCAACAGTCTTCACAGCATCGTCTCCGGGAGCAGACTCCATCTCGAGAAACCACCACTTACTTTCCTCATCCGTGAGGAGCAGCTCCTCATCCATTCAAGTTCGATCGTGGGATTACCCTGGTTCAGTCCCATCTTCAGGCTCCACTTCCAATTCGAGTTCTTTCGCTGCTTCCACTACATCCGCAGCGGCTTCCTCCACTGAAGTCCAGAACCCCTCGAAAACCGAGAGTCGGACGCTCAACTGACTAAGCCACCCAGGCACCCCAACAAGATATATTTCTTAAATAATAAGGCTTGAAAGTCACAGTGACTTCTTGATCCGTGGGCTGCAGAATGGATGTTGTGTCAGCAGGCAGGAAAACAGGAATCTCACTGTCCATCTATATCAGAGTTCTTGGGTGACCAGGTGCCTTGTCCGTGAGCAGTAATATTCTGAAAGGAATCTTTTTTTTTTCTGAGCAGTAGGCCCAGCAGTGGGCTTAAAATATTCTGCAGACCGTGTTGTAAACAGATGTGCTGCCATCCGGGCTTGGTTGTTCCATTTATAGAGCACAGGCAGAGTAGATGGAGCATAACTCTTCAGGGCCTTGGAATCTTCAGAACGGTCCGGGAGCACGGGCTTCAACCTGAAGTCACCAGCTGCATTCCCCCTACCGAGAGAGTCAGCCTGTCCTTTGAAGCTTGAAAGCCAGGCATGGACTTCTCCTCTCTAGTTATGGAAGTTCTAGGTGGCATCTGTGTTATGGTTCATCTGCACTGATGCATGTTATCCATAGTCTGCTCCCTTTGGCTGCTGAGTAGGCAATCACGGTATAGAGGTACCATAGCTGGTTTAACCTTCATCGCTGAAGGACGTCTAGGCTGGTTCCAGTTTCCAGGTGCCGTGTGAACAACAGTGTGCAGGTTTTTGTGTGAACAGTAGTCTTATTTCTCTGGGATAGGTAAGTGCCCAAGAATGCAATGGCTGGGTCATGGGATAGTTGCATATTTAATTTTTTTTAATAATTTTTTTCTTTTTCTTCAAAGATTTATTTATTTGACACAGAGAGGGAGCATACAAGCAGGAGGAGCTGCAGAGGGCGAGGGAGAAGCAGGCTCCCCACGGAGCAGGGAGCCCGATGTGGGCCTCGATCCCAGGACCCCAGGATCATGACCGAGCCGAGGGCAGATGCTTAACTGACTGAGGCACCCAGGTGCCCCTGCATATTTAATGTTTAAGAAATTGCCAGTCTGCCCTGTGTTGGGCTCCCTGCTCAGCGGGGAGTCTGCTTCTCCCTCTCTCTGCTCCTCCCCTGGCTCGTGTGCGCGCTCGCTCTCTCGCGCTCGCTCTCTCACTCGCCCTCTCAAATAAATAAAATCTTAAAAAAAAGAAAAAGAAATGGCCACCTGTGTTGGCAAGTGGCTTACCATTTGATATTCCCATCAGCAGAGTACGAGAGAGCCAATTTCTTGACATCCTTTTCACTAGCAACTTTGGTTCATTCATTCAACCCAGACTCAGCGAGCAGCTCCCGTGCTCCAGGTACTGCCCTAGATGCTATTCTGGGCTTACAGTAACGAACAAGATGCATAATTTGTATCACGTAATCCGTATCACCAGAAGATCGTACATGCTAAAGGGTGTAGGCAGGCAACACACCAGGCAACAAATTGATTACGATGAGCGCTGCGGAGAAAATCAACAGCCGTGGCGATAAGGACAGTGTGTGCAGGTGTCAGGGCGGGGGTGGGGGGGGTGCGGGAGCGGGCAGTCACGGCGCAGTGATTATGAAGCCAGATGGCCTGGGTTTGAATCCTGTTCTGCCACTTTCTAGCTGTGTGGCTCCAATGAGTGAGCTGCTTATCTGTGCTTCAGTTTCCTCATCTATAAAACTGATAGTATCCCCCTCCTAGGGCTGTTGAGAGGATTAAATGAGTCAACAATACTCAGAGCACACCTAAGAGCAAGGACCAGGCTTGGATGGGGAGCCCGTCTGTTTAACAAGTCTCTCAGCTGCCTGGGTGGCACAGCTAAGGAGCCTCAGTTGCAGGCTTCGTGGATTTCCTAAGATGCAAGGCACCCAGCTGAAGGGGGGCCGCCCTTCCCGTGGGGTCAGACCCCTCCTTGCTCTGGGAGCAGGCGGCCACCAGCACAGCAGAGCGAGGGACAGCAAGGGCCTCCACTCACTGAGCCGCTGACAGAGGCCCCGCCCGCAGAGTGGCAGCTCAGGGTGCCCGGGTCCCTCCACACCCCAGGAATCCGGCACCACCCCTAGGCTGGAGGGGTGCTGGCAGACTCGCTTGGGCCACACTGGACGGCAGGGACACTGGCAGGGGGCCTCCCCAGACAAGTGGCCCACAAAAACAGCTATTTCCTGCACCGGGCTGAGGAGACAAACGTAATTTGGAAAGTCCCCTCCCCATCCTGTTCTGCCCCTCTCCGGGGCCTGGTCCAGAAGAGGGAACTGGGAGAACACACTGGTTGGCACCTTATAAAAGAAACAGGGAACCAGGGAACGAGGGCCCTGTTGGCAGCTCCAGGTCTGGGGGGAAACGAGGCAATCTCTGTGGGGAGCAGACTGGGTCCCTTCTCGAAGAGGAAGAGCTCCTGAGTGGGTGAGGCCCAGAGACTTGCGGAGGCGGAGGCGGAGGCGGGGCTGCTGGGACCTGTGCTGCCCCCTGCCCCCTACCGTGGCCTAGCCGGGCTGGCAAGCCGCTGCCTTCCCCAGGAGCTGTGAGTCTGGACCCAGGGCCCCTTCTCCTTATAGAAGGCTCCTTTCAACCTTGCACACTGAGTGGCCGGAGGACAGCAAGCTTCAGATGCCGCGTGTCGGGGGAGGGCTGCAGCGTCTGGCCCTGCCCCTGGCATGCAGCAGGTGACACAAACTGTCCTAGGGGAAGGGACACTGAGCCTTGAAAGTACCCGCAGGAGTTAAAAAACCAAACAGAACCAAACAGTGTTACTGCTCTCCTTAAAACCCTCCTGTGGCTCCCAGGGGCTGTGGGAAGAAAGTCCAAATCTCTTACCACCAGGCTTGCAGACCCGGCCCCCCGCCCCGACTCAGGGCACACACTGGGTCCCTCCAACACGCTTCGGCCGCGCACCATCCCAGGGCCTCTGTACAGGCTATTGTCTCTGCCCCGAACACCTTGCCCCTGGGGGAGTTCCTCTTCATCCCTCAAATCTAGAGAGGCACTTCTTCAGGAAAAGTCTCCTCGGACCCTCCCAGGCCCACCCCCCTCTTCTTGAATAAGACCCTCATCTCCTGCCCCGCTACTCTCTCAGGGCACCTTGGCTTTTCCTTAAGAGTTTAACTGCCACTTAAATTGTGCTTATTTGAGGGATGATTTGGTACCTGTCTCCTCCACCAGCTGGTGAGTGCCACGAAGTCAGAATAATGGTGATATTATTACTTTTAACAACAGCTCACATTTATTAGCACCTACGGTGTTTCGCCGCATTATTTCCTTGACTTCACACGACAGCTCTGCGGGGTCAACACTGGTATTACCCCATTTCACAGATGAGGAAGCCGCGTCAGTACTGCCAGGGGACAACGTTTAGTTTGGGAGCACCCGATGTCTGGGTGACATTTCTGATCATTCCTTCCCCTAACCCTCATGGAGGGGAGGAAGGATGAGGCTCACTGGGGACAGACGCTCAGGTCTGTAAGAGACATTTTTGTCACATTCTGGAGGGATAGTCTCTGATTCCAAGATCTCCTTCAAGTTCTAGTCCCTCTCCAAATTAGAGAAGACATTAATTTCACACATTTTTACTGTGCGACTACAGTGTGTCAGATGTGGTAGCCCGAGCACTAGAGACGGAACGACAAACAGGACACACGGGGCCCCACATCCGCACAGCTCCTGTACGCTGGGGAGGTGGACGTGGGGCCCGTCTCGGAGCAGGATCAGTCAGTGGCCACCGGGGGGAGAGTAGAGCAGGAGGAGCAAACAGGTGGGGCATGAAACTATCCTGTCCTGTTCTGTGATGGATCCATGTCACAGATCTGTGAAAACTCACAGAACGGAGAACGCGAAGAGTGAACCCTCATGCAAATGAGGGACCTTAGCTAATGAGAATGGACATCAGTTCATCAGTTGTGACAAACGCACCACACTAACAGGAGATATAAAGTCCACGGGAAATCGTGTGGTGGGGACAACTCTCTGTGATCAAATTTCTATAAACCTGAAATTGCTCTTCCAAAACAACCCCCACCCCCAAAGCCCTCTCTTGAACCTGCTCCCATATCCCCCACTCATCCCCTACGTTGCCTGCCGTCACCTGGCCTCCGGGGCTCCGTGCTCCCTGGGTCTCCCCCTCCCCTGGGGCCCCTTCCCAGCCTGCTTGGCGGATTCTTCATCATGACTCTGGACAGCTTATCTCTTCTCTAGCAACACCCCTCTCTTGGTGATCTCGTCTAGTTTCCTGGCTTTAAATACTATCTCTTTGCTGAGGACTCCTACATTTCCTTCTGCATCCCGGACCTCTCCCCTCAACTCCAGACTTGAACATCCAGCTGCCTCCTCGCCGATCACACAGCTGCCTAAAAGGCATCTTATGTTTAACAGACCCAAAAATGTATTCTCAATCCTTCACACCACCTTCTCCTTCTCCATGCAAACCTCTACTCAGGTGGTCCTTGACTCAACATCCTCACTCTTCACGGAGTATTGGGGCCAAAACCGTGGTGCCATCCTTCCCAGGCACTGCCCCCTAACCCCAATCCACCCACCCAGTCCATTCGGTGTTGGGCCCACCTTGAAAATATTAGGATCTGCTTACTTCCCTGCACAGTGTCTCTTGCCTGGACCATGGACTTGGCAGGAGCTTCCGCCCTAGTTTCCTGGCTCCCACCCATGCTCCCACACACAGCCAGAGGGGCTCTGTTAACATGACTCAGATCACGTCCGTCCTGCACTCAGAACCTTCCCACTATACATTTAGGAGAAAGCCTCAGTCCCTACAAGGCTTCCCATGGAATTCTCTGACCTCATCTCCTCCCATGTTGTCTTTTATTTTAGCCACTGAGGTGGGCGTGTAATGGTATCTCCCCATGGCTCTCATTTGCATTTCCATGATGATGATTAAGGAAGGTGAGGTATGTGCTTTAAATAATAATAATAAATCAGTACCCTTAAAGCGGCATTTATTATTACGCGTCAGGCACCATGCTAAGAGCTTTCACACTGCGGGATCCCCTTCCAAACCTCTCAGGCCAGATGAATTTTGGAATTCTGGGTAATTAGGATTTTAGACGAGTGAAAGAGCTTGTGCCCCCGAAGGGCTGGGGAAGCCTCCATCACACAGATGATTCTGCAGCGATGATAATCTGTCAGTCTGGATCATGTTCCACCCGGGACAGTGGGTCTGTGTGAAATCCTCGACTCTCCACAACCATTTGAGGAGGTAGGTAGTAGTACCACCTCTAGTTTATAGACGGGGAAGTCGAGGCACAGGCAGGTAAGTGCTCAGGCCATAGTCACACAGGTAGGACCGGAAGGCTGGAGTCCCAACACAGGCCATTTTCCCTATAGTCTTCCAACCCAGCTCTTGGCGTAGCTGACAGGAAATTCACCAGTGCTTGAAGGAGCGAATGAAGAAATGAATGACTGGGATTAAAAGCTGGGAAAGCCAGAGAACCCAGGCTCTCTGGCTAATGACTGCTCATGGCAAGAAAGTCAAATGCACTGAGCTAATTCTGTGTGTTTAACCCAATCAATGTACTTTGAATCCAAGATCTGCCCAAACACAAAGACGATTTCCCGCCCCCGCCCCCAGTGACCCTCAGAAACAAGAGTTTTGTTTTAGAGTTTTTGTATCACCTCACTTCAAATGGAGCGTTATTTGGCAGAGACATATTAGCACCTAAAGGCTTAAATGATGCTGGTTTCCATAACAATAAATAGGAGGCATGTGTTATAAGAGACTTAGAAAATATTCCCAAGGGCGCCACCTGGTCACTCCATGTGCTGTAAGTCACTTAAATAGGCCTTTTAAAGATTCCTTTATAAAGGAACAGGGACAGGGCACCTGGGTGGCTCAGTGGGTTAAAGCCCCTGCCTTCGGCTCAGGTCATGATCCCAGGGTCCTGGGATCAAGGCCCACATCGGGCTCTCTGCTCAGCAGGGAGCCTGCTCTCTCCTCTCTTTCTGCTTGCCTCTCTGCCTACTTGTAATCTCTCTCTGTGTCAAATGAATAAATAAAATCTTTAAAAAAAAAAAAGGAACAGGGACAAATAATTGTAAGCAACATTCACTTATTTTAAACAAACTACTTGATGTAAAAGTCTTACGAGGCGTTAAAGTAGGGGCATTAAACTAGAATTTGGGAAACTGAAAGAAGTGTGTGTAAGGTTATACTGACACCTGTCCTGAAGCAGAGGGCCATTGGGTGGGATGAAATTCCATCTTCCTCAATTTTTTTATTCATATTGGAATGATCAGTCTGATTGACTCAAAAACAAGTGCTTATGTAACCACTTTTACGTGTTCCCATTCATTTGTTTATCCATTTTCAGTAACTGTCCTAAAAAAAATTAGTTTTCTTTTCTCTAAAGATTTTGTTTTAAGCAATCTCTACACCCACCATGGGACTTGAACCCACAACCCGAGATCAAGAGTAGCTTGCTCTATCTACTTGGTCAGCCAGGCACCCCTGGGGTTTTTGTTTGTTTGTTGTTTTAATTTTTTAAATGTAACGAAGTAAGTTAGTGGCTATACGTTAGAGTTCACCAATACACAACTAAAAGGGGAATTAAAAAAAAAACCAACTGTCTGATGCACAACTGGGTTCCTGAGGCTTGGGATATATTTTCCAATGAAAACATCGTACGTAAATTCAAGAAGTGCCGTATCACACTTTCGGATGGATGTGGAAATGACGGATGTTGGAAATGTATATAAATGGCCCAAAAAATGACTCTTGTGAGAAGGATGCCTGTGAAGAGTAGAATGTTGCTTTCTGATATGTGAGAAGATGTAAGCCACATTTACATTTCACCATTTTTTATATCATAATGATTCTAAACATGTCACAAAATTAATAAACTTAAAAATAGAAGGAGACAGCTGATTACATCACCTATAATCCCTACACAGTTCAAGTGTCCCCAGAACTTTTTAAAAATCTCTTTGAAAAGACGGGGAACAGGTAGTTTTGGGACACGTATGGGTTTTCTGATACAAGTATTTAAAAAACTGGAAAGGAACACATTAGTTTGCAAACGTGATCATCTTGGAGGATTCTGGGTCCTTTGATTTCTTCTTCTTTTTCTTTTAAACAACACACAAGTATTTGATAATCAGAGATGCAAACAATACAGCTTTATAAATGTGAAGCTCACCCAAGGACACGATAAAGTAGTAGTCCTCACCCTGGGCCGCACCCTGGAAACATCTGGGGAGCTTTAAAAGAAAAACATCCCACGCCTGGTCCCACCCTTGGTGATTCTAATGAACTGGTCTGGGGTGGGGCCCAGGCCTTGGGGTTTCTTAAAACTCCCCAAGTCACTCTAATATGCAGCGAGGAGGAGAAGCATGGAAGCAAAATTTTTTTTTTGGTAGAACGTGTTACTAAGTGTCTTTTAGAAAATGAAAAGGTCCCATAGCCAGGATCCTTGGGGCACCTGGGTGGCTCAGATGGTTAAGGGTCTGCCTTCAGCTCAGGTCATGATCTCAGGGTCCTGGGATCAAGCCCCACATTGGGCTCCCTGCTCGGTGGGGAGTCCGCTTCTCCCTCTCCCTCTACTGTTCCCCCTGCTTGTGCTCTCTCGCACTCTCTGCCAAATAAATAAATAAAAATCTTTAAAAAAACGAAGCAGGATACTTTCCTGCAAGAGTTCTGAGCCTGTAAAACGCAAATGCATACCATGACTTTTACGGGAAGAAGCCACAGTGCAAGGTGGACGCCTGCGTGAGTCTGTGTCTGTCTGTCCACTCAACATTCCTTCTTTCGAGCAGCCGTACCATTAGCAAGCGCTGTCTGCTCCACCTCCCAACCTGCCCCCACTCTCCCTCTCCTCGCCCCACCTTGGTCCTGCTCTCCATGGTCTCCCGTCTGGAAGATGGCAGCAGCCACCTCCCCTAAAATTAACTGGCCACAGAAGTGAGCTAGTGGAGGTCACTGGGCACACAGAGTTTGAAAAAGCTTCTGCTTCCAACTGAGACTGCCGAAGTGAGCTAGTGGAGGTCACTGGGCACACAGAGTTTGAAAAAGCTTCTGCTTCCAACTGAGACTGCCCACAGAGTCACTCAGTGCCACACCAGGGCTGTGGACAGGGCCCGGCTTCAAGTGAAGGCAACGTCTCAGGGACAGCAGGGCTGTGGCGGAACGAACCTGCGTCCTCAATGCCTCTGTGGAGCTGTCAAGTCACGGGCTCAGAAGGCGGCCCGGAGAACCCCTGGACTTGGGAGTTGGGGAGCCCACCCGTTCCCTGACAGCTTCTGCTAACACAAACGGGGTTTTCGGTTATTTGTAGCCAAAAGCATCCACCCTCTGCGCTCTCTGTGAAAGTGCTCTATCTGTTGGTCACACTCATTTGCCTGGGTAAAATCACCTTATTTCTTTTTCTCGCCAGCTCTGCAACAGCAGGGACATTTGTCTGTCCTGTTCACTGCTCTGTCCCCAGTACCTGAAACACTGCCTGCCAAGGAGCAAGGACTCGCTATTTGCTAAAACAATGCCTGAGCTCAGTGCTTGTGACAGGTCCCCAAGGTAGGTGTTCCAAATACCCAACTCCTCCCGACGTCTCCCCTTCATCACCCTGCACTTCCACTGGCCTTCCAGTTCCTTCACAGAGCCAAGCCCTTCCCAGTGCAGAACTCTGCGGATGCTGTTCCCTCTACTGGGAACGCTCCCTCCCCTTCCACTGAGGTCTTCCCGTTACCTCTGGCCTCCCTTCAAGTGTCAGTCCTTATCACAGACATCTGACCCCTCCAAACCCATCAAGGCCTCCCTTGGATTTGCTCTCAGTGTCCCTCCATCCGGGCACTTAGCGCAGATGCAATTACACAGCCGTTTCTATAATTACTTACTCAGATTCTGGTTTCCTCCCCTGAACTGAGTTCCAGGAAGGTGGGGACCCCTCTGTGTTTCCAAAGCCCTAGAGGGCCTAGCACACAGAAGGTGCTTAATAAATACCACACCTGACTATCATGGCCAGGACACGTACTGCTCACTGACTACCTTTCCAGCCCCCCGCTATGAGGCAGGCCCAGGTGACAAGCTCTGGGCGTGGGCGGAAGTGAGCTGTGTCACTCTGGGCCTTGGCATCTAAGTGCTGCTATGTGACTCTCTTGTCCCCTGTCCTGCCGTCGTGACCCTGGGAGCTATGTGATCTAGTCGTGAGGCTTCAAGATGGGAGCCCCCGCCGACCTGTGTCTCTGAGGTACAATATAAAGCACCACCCACCTGACCTGCCTGGTGTCATGAGTAAGTAAATGACACCTGTTGGGTCCAATCCTTGGGACCCCAGGATTTCGGGGTCAACCCGTCACTGCAGCAGAACCTTGCCTATCACTAGCATTCCTGTAAATGGAGGCAGGCCGCTTGACGCAGAGGCAATTGTGACCACAGATGGGAGGTGAGGAGCAAGGCGATGTGGCCTCTGGCCGCCAGAACGGAACCTCAGTGAAGGGAAGAGAGAAGGGGATGGAACAACTCGTCCCTGGGGAATGGCCACTTTCACTTCCTGATGTGAGGGATGAAAGGACCCAGAGCCCCTCACTCCCTCCAGACAGAGCCCGCCTGGGGGCCCTCATCAAACAGGGCTCCTTAGGGATCACGGCCAAGTATCAGCCCCTGGGGACAGGAGGAGGCTGCTCAGAAGCCAGCAACAGCCTGGAAAACCCGATTAGCTAGAGGGAGCTGAAGCAGCAAGGCTGCAGGAAAGGGCCTGGGCTAATTTGGGCTGACAACCTTCCCTCCGAATCACCCACTGGGGCTCTGCCCTCCCGGCTCCATCCCAGAGAATAAATCACACTGTCAGGTCTAATTTGGGATTCGGCTGATGGGCTGAGCAGAGCATCCATGCGTTCTGGCCACAGAGGTCAAGGGCAACCTACCCGCTGGCGGCCAGTGCTGAAAGGCCCAGGGACTAGTGAGTTGGAAAAGGACGGGGAAGCCAACAGCAGTGGGTTTCCGACACACACCAGAGCCGCTCTGCTCTGCTCCGGCGAGATTTCTGACCCAGGCCTTGGCTGTGCAAGCCCCGTTCCCAGAGCACGGCACTGCTGTATCCAGCTTGGGGCCGGACGCAAGGTAAACCGTCATTCTTGGTAACAAGCGAGTGCTTACTATCTTACAGGTTGGAGACTAAACTGCCTAATCTCCGACACACAGTAAAGGCTACTGCAGATAAGCCGTGACTGCCCACCGCCTCCACTGCCTTGTCTACTATGTAACTACTCCGTGCCAGGCACTACTCTTAAGTATCTCAGCTCCACAATTGCTTTTCAATTCCCAAGGGTTAGGAGGCTCCCGCTTGCGCTCCTTACCCGGGGCTTAGCTGGACTCTGGAGCCTGTGCTCTTGGCCACCAGGTCAAACCATTTCTGATTTCGCCATTTTGATCTCAAGAAGCTTGCCCTGAAACTCCAAGGCAGGGTCTGGTGTCCCCTCTGAGTTTCCGCAGCCCTGGGGTTTCCTGTATTACTCTCCTCATTCCAGGCGGTTTGCCTACAGAGCTCTCCCCAGATAGTCTCTCCAGATAATCTCTCTCCAGGAGGGCATCCCTGGAAGCCCAGGGCCCAGCCCCGGACCAGGAAATGGGAGATGCCCCAAGTCTGTGAGACAGGTAGATGGCGACCCACACCCCAAGCCCTCATTTTATAGAGGAAGGGGGTGGAGATTCAGAAGGAAGAGCTGTAAGGGGCAGTTTCACTGAACACAGGGGACATGGAGAAGGAGAAACTGCTCCTTGATGAGTCTCTTCCTCCTTGAAGGCCCAAAGCTGCTTCCGGGAGCCCCGTCTGACCTCCAGGTTGGCTAGGCACCTTTGATCGCGGCCCACCACCCTCGGGCTTCCCCCACACAGTCCTGCCACTCCAGGCCCGCCTCCCTCACTGGATGAGGAGGCCCCTCCTCATTCAGGAGGAGCTGCCTCCCCACACAGCACAGTACAGGGCTGGGCACAGAGGAGGTGCATGGTAAATGAATCGGCCAGCAGAACCCCAAGATAGGAAACAAGGCCAGAGCCGCATTCCAGGAAGAGGAATTAAAAGCACAGGTACAACCTGGAAAGGGGGAGGCCAGGAGAAGTCCTCTCAGCCACCGATCTGCAAGCCGGGAAAGAGACGTGGGGCTGGTGCTGCTCACCAGGACTGGACCAGAACCAGGGAGATGTGGTTCTGGCAGTGCGGATGTGGTTCACGAGAAAGCTCTGGAATGACTGAAACTTCCCCAAAGCAAAAGATGCGACCCCGTTGTTCCCCCTCCGGAAGGATTTCAACCGAGGTCACAGAGCCAGTGTCTGGGACCCCAGGACCTCTTGTGAGGTAACAAAGCGCAGTGCCAAGAGCGAAGGCTCTGGAGACACACTGCCAAGGCCCCCACCCCGGCTCCTCTACTCGGTAAGTGGCTTCACCACTCTGTGCCTCAGTTTCCAAGTCATTACTGTGGGGGAGATCACAGCAGTGACGTCACAGTGTGAGTGTGGGGTGGGGGTGGGGCGGGCGGAATGAGATCATGCACGTCAAGCGCTCAGGGAAGGGCTGGGCGCAGAGTCAGCACCATTAGCATTAACGATTATTGTTTTTCTCCCCTGTGGAGCCAGACACTGTTGGCCAGCTAACCCAACTGACATGCTCAACCCTTTTCCCTGGCTTCTGCTCCAGGAGAGGCTGGAAAGCTAACTGCAATTTCCCACCTTCCTTAGAGGTGGGGGAGGCCACGTGACACTTTTCTGGCCAGTGAGAGGTAAGTAGAAGCTTCTGGGGGGATTTTGGGCGGGGAATGCTCAAGCAGTGCACGACTGGAAAACACTTGCTGCTGGGGTTGACCTTCCCCCTCCTTGTCACGGATGGAGCCACAGCAGCCACCCTGCGACCTCGAGGGGAAGGCCGAGCAAATCCAAGAAGCCCCAGGCCGGACACCACTCAGCCGCTGAACCGAGTGGCTCCAGGTTTGTTGTGACGGGAGAGAAATCAATCCTCCTCTGTTTCAACCACTGGGAGCTAGGCTTTCTGTTCTTTCAGCTAAAAGCACTCCTGGCTGATGCACCCACCGGAACACAAATGGCTCAGGGCACAAGTCCGGGCCAATAGTTTGCCAACCTCTGTTTAGGTCCCTGCATGAGAACCCCTGACCTAGAGGAGAAAGAGGGGAGACGGGGCCTGAACAGTGTTTACGAAGCCTCAGTCACCATATTCTGCTTTTCCTTTTCAGCTGCATCTAGTCCCATCTGTGCAATTATTCACTTAATGTTTTCTTTAAAACACTTCATTTTCATTTTTAAATTTCACTTTTAAGTAATCTCTGCAGCCAGCCTGGGGCTTGACCTCACGACCCCAAGACCAAGAAACATGCAATTCCACCGACTGGGCCAGCCCAGGCGCCCCAGTAAACCAATTCATTTTTAAACTTAAATATATGTATATATAGAAACACATATATTTAAAAAAGAAACTACAGTATTACCAAAATGAAAAGTTGGCATCTTTTGCTGCAAAAGTAACTTAATAACTAATAATAAATAACATACAATGTAAACAAACAAAATGTTCATCCACAAATCACCGAAAATTATCTGATGTAGCACAATTTGGGTTCATTGGACTAGCGAGAATTCTTCATTTTTGCCTTCTATCGGGGAAAAAAATATCAGAAGATCAGGCAATGCTCGGCATTTTCACAGGGCAACAGAGGGCGAGAGCTAAGTAGAGGCTGTCCCTCGGAGACGGAACGCATTGTCCTGTTTGCCAGGATTCCCGAAACCCTGTTCTGAAGTGAGATAACTGGTTTCACTCTCCCACTGGCTGGTGGAAGAATCAGGTTGGGCACCTGCCTCACTGCTTCCATTCGGGGCCACCTCAGAGAGCCCTTCCCAGATTACCTTGCCTAAAATCGCCCGTGTTCCCCCCAGGCAGCCCCCTTCCTGCTTTACTCATCGCTGTAGTTCTTCTCCCCACCCAACTTCTCCTATGTTCCCTTGTCTATTGCTTTGTTCTCCAGGAAAATGTTGGTTCCTGTAGGGAAAGGATTCTGTTTTGTTCATTCCTGAAGCCCCAGCACCTAGAAAGAACATGACGGCAGGGGTTTAAACATGCATGTTTATTACTGTTATGGTCGGGAAGCCCAAGGGAAGACTAAGGAACCACTACAGGCCAGAGGAGATGAAGGAGGTGGGGCAACCACACACAGTGTGCCATCTTGAGTAGGCTCCTGGGATAGAAGAGGGTCATCGGTGGAAAAGTAGCAAAACATGACCAGACCCTGTTGTGATTAAGTTCACTGTACTGGACCAGTGCTCACTTTCTGGTTCTGGTAATCGCCCCAAGGTGTGTAAGCTGGCAACGTGAGGGGGCGCTGCGTGATGGGTCGATACGTGGACTTTCTGTAGGTTTTCGGTAACTTTTTTGAACTCTAAGATTCCTTCAAAATAAAAAAGTTTTGTTTTTTTCTTAAAGATTTTATTTACTTATTTGAGAGGGAGAGGGAGAAGCAGACTCCCTGCTCAGCAGGGAGCCTGATGCGGGGCTCGATCTCAGGACCCTAAGATCATGACCCGAGCCGAAGGCAGATGCTTAAGCGACTGAGCCACCCGAGCGCCCCCAAAATAAAAAAGTTAATAAAGAATTGTGCTAAGAGGGCGCCTGGGTGGCTCAGTGGGTTAAAGCCTCTGCCTTCGGCTCAGGTCATGATCTCAGGGTCCTGAGATCGAGGCCCGCATNGGAGCCTGCTTCCTCCTCTCTCTCTGCCTACTTGTAATCTCTCTCTGTCAAATAAATAAATAAAATCTTTAAAAAAGAAAAAAAAAAGAAAAAAAAAAAGAATTGTGCTAAGAAGCATTATTTGATGGAAATGTGGTCCCTTGACAGTTGCACAAATACACTCTGGCTAAGTGGGCAGAACCTGAGGCCCAGATGAAGGAACGTGAAGAGACCCAACAAACAGCCAAGGGAGAAGTGGCTGTCCAGATTCGCCCAGTTCCCCAAATGTGACTCCCTGGTCCCTGCAGCTCGGCTACCAGCACTACCTGCGTGCTGAGTCTGGATGCCAGAAGCTTCTGGTCTCCACTTTCCATACTGTTAGGGTCATTTGGTACTTCGAGGATCAGACAGTGCCCCCACTCCCGCTGCTCCCAAGCAGCATCCTGCCAACAACGGTCGGTGTCCCCATTTATGAATGCCCCACTAGCAACCAGAATGCCATAGCTCAGTCTATACCAAAGAAACGAAAGTGGATGTTCACTAGCAAAGACCCCAGGCACCTAATTATAATATATTCAAAGTCTTTCTACCACGGGTATTTACTATATGTACATATTGTAATTCTGTGTAAGTACCTGTACTGTATCCTTAGCCCAAAGGGAAACAGCACATCTGCGCTGCGGGGGGGCGGGGGGAGGGTGGTGGCGAAGGGGCCATTCTGGGTCTTGACGTGGGTGGCAGACACACAACCGAGTGCATTTGTTTAAACCCAAAGAACTGGACATCAAAGAGGGACTTTTATTCTGGGTAAATTTTAAAAAGTCAATGGAGTTGAAATTAAAATTAAAACTGAATTTTAAAAAAAGTGTGCTACCCCGACAGCTGCAATGAACAAAGATCTGCAAGCTCCGCCACTGCTGGGCACAGCGGGAAACATGCCCACACGGAGCATGGCCTCTTCCCTCCTCAGACTGCAACGCAGGTGAGTGTGCCTCTGCGTAAGGAGGGCCGTTCACGTGTGGGAGGAGGTCTGGCAGGACACCCCCCCACGCAACTGCTGATGAAACTACCTTCGAGGGAGGACGTCAGGCTTGCGGATGACGCGCAGGACAGTGAAGGAGACTTCCATGTTCCCCTCGATCCTTTTTTAAAGTAATTTTCAAAAATAACAAGAGGCCTACGGGTCCTAGCCGCACAGTTTAAGCAAACCAACAGCCACGCTGTACTCACCCTCCGTGTGTTCCAGACACTAGTGCTCCTTGACAGTCCCAGGAGAGCCAAGGCTGGTCAGAGGCTGCGCATCTACGGAGAAGAACAACGTGAGGTTACGTCTTTGGCCAACCTGAGCCCTTCTGCTCCAGTTTCCGTCAGTCACAGATTCACTCCCTCAATGAATATTTACTGAATACCTGCTCTGGGCTAGGCACCAAGGGTACGCCAGGGACCAAGACAAAGTCGCTGTCCTCACAGAGTAGATATTCCAGGAGGGGAGGAAGACAACAGACAAATAATGCGGAGTCAGGGAGTGGTGAGTGTCTTGAGGGAAACTAAGCAGGGTGAGGAGAGTGATGGGCCTGCTGCTTCCCAGACTGGTCAGAGGAGGCCCGAGGAGAGGACAGATACTTCAGGGCAGGAGGACCACAGACTGTGTGACTGTCTGGGCAAGACCCTTCCAGGCCATGGGAATGGCCTGTGCAAAGGACCTGAGGCAAAGAATGTGTGTGGAGCATCATAGGAGTGGCAGGAGGCCCGTGTGCCCGGCGCAGGGTGAGTGGGGTGAGTGAGGAGACACGTAGAGGGAGGTGAGGGCAGCGAGGTGACAGAGGCAGATGGAAGGCCATTATGAGGATATTTCCTTCAGACAACTGTGAGCAGAGGAGTGGCATGGAAATGGCCCTTGTCCTGACTTGTAACTTTATATTATTAATTTATGTTTTAAAATATTCAGTATGGTTGCTTGTAGGTGAATGGATATTTCATGAAAACTTTGTATTATTAATTTATGTTCTTGAATATTTAGTAGGGTTGTTCATATTTAAATGGATATTTTATGGATGAATGAATGTCTCCAGGCTGAGCGGCCACTGTCTGTATTGTTCACCCTCACATTTCAGTTTAGGCCAGGTACTCACTAAGACAGGGAGCTGAGATCTGAGGGGTAATCTAGAATCTTCCTGTAAGGAATGGCCATTAAATTAATGACTCTCGCTCCCTATGTGCCAGGCTCTGTCCTAGCAAACACATGCTGGCCCACTTCACTCTCTCAATAACTCTAAGAAATAGATACCATGATTTCATCTGTGCTGTGGAGGAGGGAACTGAGGCACAAAGGGGGTAAAGAGCCCATTGACTGAGGCTGCCCAGCCAGTCAAAAGTATATATATATATATATATCTTAAGATTTTATTCATCAATTTGACAGAGAGAGATCACAAGTAGGCAGAGAGGCAGGCAGAGAGAAGAGGAAGTAGGCTCCCTGCCGAGCAGGGAGCCCGATGTGGGGCTCGATCCCAGGACCCTGAGATCATGACCTGAGTCGAAGGCAGAGGCTTTAACCCACTGAGCCACTCAGGCGCTCACAGTTAGAAGTATATTACAGCCGGAATGAACCCAGGCAACCTGGCTCCAGGGCCCGCTCCTGACCACTTGGCTAGGCCAACGGTCATGGCAGTCCATGAAGAGAGAGCTAACTACAGGCTGGCAATGCCTCCCTGCCCTACTTCCCCGGTACTGCAATGTCGGAACGCTACGCAAACGCCACAGCCGAGCTCAAATTCCAGCCAGCTCCTCAAGGAAGCTCCCAGGAAGGAAACCTAGCAAGCGGCTAGCGAGCTTTCCAGAATCTAGAAATCAGGTTATCTTCAATAATCTTGCCCTTAGAGGCTGCTGGAGAAACCAAAAGTGCTTCTTAGCCTTTCCCATGGCACAGACCCCTGTTGGCAGCCTCCTAAAGAAGAGTGTGGACTCCTCCTCAGAATCATGTTTTTAAGTGTGCAAAATACAATACACAAGGTTATAAAGGAAACCAATTATACTTGGATATCAAAGTATCTGTAGAAAAAAACCCTAATCTGAGATACAGTAATATTCGTGCTTCTTTATGAATGCTTTAAATTACAAGATCCTAGTGGGGGGTCCAATAACTAGAATAATTTAGAAACAGATGAGTGTAAATGATACTTTCCAATATCTGCAACAGTTGTAATATGATATGGAAATATTTTTACTTTCTGGTGGCGACAAAGTCACAGTTACTGCCAATACAATGTGGCTTAATGGCCCTCATTGGGAAGGAAAGTAAATGGCTCAATTTCAGACAGTAGAGGAAATAAAGATTTAACTTCTTTCCCCGGCCAACTTCACGGTCCTCCGAATTCCGTCCTTGGATGGAAGGGTCCGTGGACCTGGGATGAGGAATCCCGAAGCCGGACACCAGCTAGGCTGAAGGTGGGGGAGCAGGTCCCCCAGGGAGGTAACAAGCAGTGAGTGCGGGGGCAGACTCAGATCCTTGTGAGTCGTACGGGACGGGTCCTGAGCAAAAGCAGTTTGGGCCCACCCTGCATTTGTCTCCCTCTTTGTGTCAGTCCCCTGAACCTGACCTTTCCCTGTCAGCACCTGGGACTCCTGTGGGAATGCCCCTCACCTCCACCAGGAGCTGGCAGGGAAGGGGAAGGGCGGTCATACAATCCAGGCCGGACCAGTAAAGCCACTGAACTTCCTCGTCCCTGCTCCTGGCCTCAGAGAGGGCTCAGGGTGGCCCGAGCACTGAAGCCAGGGTGATTAGCTTCAATAAACAGTGGCCTCAGGACATGTCCTGGGACTATAGGGAAAGATGGTTTATTTCTCCTTGGGGCGCTGCTTAGCTGGTTGGAGAGATACATGGAACTGCCTCAGAGCCTTTCTGACAACAAAACCAACACAGGTGAATAGAGCCAGGAAGTAGAGGGAAACGGGGTCCTGACCACTGCCTGTGAGGCTCTGGATCTAGCCACACCTGAAGCCGTTCAGTGCAGACCGTCCCAGGCCTTGAGTTCAAACATTTCCTTTGGTACCTAAGCAGGCTGACCCGAATTTCCATTTGTTCACAAATGGATCGATTAACACCAAAGGTCAGAGTTGAGTGCAGTTCTTGACAATTCCCATAGCTCACTACCAAGCCATTTAGGAAACCACAAAATAAAATTAGATACAGTTACTATATATAGAAACACCAAATAGAAAAACACATATTCTTTAAAAGCTCAGAAACAGTCTCTTGGGTAGTTGCTTTGCCTACACTGTCTATGAAGCCCTGACAGTCGTGGTTTTTAAGATGCTTTGCGGGGCAGGAGGGAATCAGAGGCACCCAGAACATTTTCCTTTGTCACCAGACTTTCCATTAAAAAAAAAAAGTCCTGGGATGATCGGCAAGCCCCTGCAATAAAGCCCCTGTAAAATTTTAATAGCTGTCTTTTTAAATGACAGTGGAAATTGCTTTTCTAACACTTGCATTCTCCCCCTTCCCTTCTCTCGAGTGAGGTCTATGGCTCTTAAAAGGCACATCGGCAGTGACGTGCGGCAGGGGGAGCTGTCATGTCCATCAGTACGGGGTCCCTCATCCATGGAAGGGGCTGCAGCAGAGGGGAGGGTGCTGAGGGGTTGGGGTCGACGGAAGCAAAAGTGGGCTACGGGGCCAGCAATTCTGCCAGGCCCCCAAAGCTCCCAGAGCCCCTCCTCACACCACCTGGGAAAGGAGGACGGCCTTGGAGTTGCCTCAGTGATCCCAGCCCACTTGTCTGTCACACAGGCCACACTCACAGGGCCACGCATCTCTTCCCAGGCTTTGCCCCAAGAAACAGAATCACCTGGAGGTGAGAGGGTATCCTGGCCTGACTGGTTCCTCCCCTTGGCCACAGTGATTGGCTCTGGGAGAGACACATGGTCCAAGCAGGACCAATCAGTGTAGGCCCTGGAAAGGGTGGGGGGGGGCTG
>LNAC01000161.1:2187365-2245098 GCA_002007465.1 Ailurus styani
GGTACTTGGGGGAGGGCATGGGATGGAAGGGGGGGCGGATGCTGAGGGCTCTCTGCCACCTGGGAGGTGGGGGGCACCAGAGAATGAAGTCAAAGCTGAGAGAGGCAGAGCCCGGAAGTGGAGAAGGGTGCGTTCCTGACGACACCTGAGTGTTGACTCCAGTCAGGCCAGCTCTGGGACTTTCAGGTCCCAAAGCCATTAACTTCCCTTTGCAGCTTCAGCCAGTTTGAGCTGGGAAGATTCTGTCATTTACAACAGAAATAACCGACTGATGCAACCGGAAGCAACCTCAGCAATCAATAGCACATTCCTTCACGTTTCAGTGACTGTGATCCTTTCTAAGCTGACAAAACAAAACTATGTCATGTCATGTCTCTCCAGAAAACAAAACAAAGCAAAGACACAAAACACTGTGTTTTAAAAATGTCAAAGGCCTCTCTGAAGCCCTGGTCTGTGGGAACTGGGTGAAGAACGCTCTGATTTAGTCTGAACTGTCCACTTGATGGATAAGGAAACTGAGGTTCGGAATGCTCACGTGACTTGTGTGGGGCCCAGGGCTGGCTGGAGGCAGAGCCAGGCCCCTCCAGAGCCCCAGGAGGTGCGGTCCTCGGGGGGACACTGCAGAGGGAAGGGGAGGTAGCAGGTGAGGCTACAGGCCCCCACACCCCAATTTACCAACAGTAGCTCCCTCTGCTTTAAAAATTGGGCTTTCGGGAAGTATCTGACAGAAGTTCCGCCACTCCACAGTAACATACGGAAAACCAGTCTCATGCTTTGTTTTGAAGTATTTACATGCTACTGACCTTGGTTTTGATCCTCACTGAAATCTTACGAAGCAGGCATTACAGCCACTTACACCTCTTTACTCCGCTTTGCCTGGACCTCCCCGAAGACCAAGTGAAGAAGTGGTTGCTAATCCGATGGGTCAGAGAGTCTGACTGTCAGCACCTGCTCTCCCAGCGGGGGCGGGGGGGGGGCGCTTACTGGGCTCAAACGCTAGCACCACTGCTATGCTCCCTATTCTCTCCCTGCGCCCAGAGATGGCAGCTTTCTCTAGTGCTTTCGGTCTTGGAGAGGACACACACCCTGGGCAGTGTTCAGCCAACCCCTAAGAGGGCCCGGCTGCAGGCACCCCCTCTCCTGACCAAGCGCTGATGGGGGCAGCCAGACCTCCTCCTCCACGCAGCTCATCTTTTAAGTGGCTGATTGGGGAACCCAGCTCTCTGGGGCTTTTTGCTAGAAGCTGCCTTCTCCTTTCTAGACTTCACCAACGCCTCACGTTGGGCCATCAGGGACCTATAACAGAGTGGTTCAATCATCCTTCATTTAGAGAAGATTCCCATTATACCCATCCTCACTCCATCTTTGAAAGAGTGATTTAGGAAGATACCCGTTCATTCAACAGCCTCTACCCACCTGCCAACAAAGAAAAGCTGCTGTGTGCAAAGACCCTGCCTTGGGAAAATCTAGGTCCTCAATTGCTACACTGTATGGCAGCCGCTGAGATCATCTTGCAATTAACCATGCTTTCTCTTATGACCTATATTCTATTAATAACACACTAACGACTTAGCACTAGTTCTTTCATTGATTGATTCAGTCCGCAGATAATGACCGAGGCTGGGGCACTGACTCGGAGGGTCTTCTGTCCTTGTTTCCTGTCCTCCCCCGCACGGAAGAGAAGCATCACGGTACAGGACTTTAGTGCCAGGGGTCCCACGGCCGTCCCGCCTCCAGCCTCACCCAAGCGACTCGACGGAAGAGCAACGCAAGACGGACCTCCGCAGAGAAACTGCTGAGGAAGAGCAGCAATGTGTGACCGTTTCCCGCACAGCAGCCTGGCCGGAACGTCGGACTCTGACACCACCGAATGCACTGAAGCTCTAGACTGAGGGGAACTTCTGTCACCGTGGGGGGGAGCATTCATAGGAAGAGACATTCTGAGAGAGTGGTTGGCAATTTCTTGTAAAGAGGAAGAGACCGTAACCTCAGTGACACACTTCAGTCCCCCCCTGGCTGGGGTTTGGGATTCCCTGCCGAGTTCCCAGACCCATGTGGCCTTGCAAATTCTCACTCTGGCCTGAAGCACGAGGTTTTTGCTTTGATTTGACTACATGCCAGATGCTGTGTTCAGTTAACTATCAACCCATTTAACCCTTAGAACAGCTCTGTGAAGAGCATCTGGTAGCATCCCCATTTTTAACCGACCAGCAAACTGAGGCACAGAGAGGTAACTTGCCCAAGATCGAACAGCAAGTAGATGGCACACGGGATTTGAAGTCAGTGGGTCTGGCTCAGATCTTCATGTTGGTGTAGGTGAAGGCTTCTCCTGCAGGGATTTGAGGAGAGTGTTTGTTCTCCTCACAAAAAGGGACAGCCTCATTCCCACAGTCCTTCATTCCTTCCCCCGTCTGCCTTGTTCCCGCTTGGAATGTGGCGGTGACACTTGGACTTGAGAGGGTCCCTCTTGTCCCCAGAACACTAGTCTGCCAACACAGAAGGACTGAACTCTCCGGGTGCACGGGCCCCCCCAGGGAAGGTGGGTGCAGCAGCCATCTGTGGCCAAGAGAGGGAGAGAGAGTCAGAACAGGGCTGGTGTTCACTCTGCCCTCTGCCGCTCTGCTGAACCACATGTCATTTGACACATCTNAGGGAAGGTGGGTGCAGCAGCCATCTGTGGCCAAGAGAGGGAGAGAGAGTCAGAGCAGGGCTGGTGTTCACTCTGCCCTCTGCCGCTCTGCTGAACCACATGTCATTTGACACATCTTTTGTATTGAAATGACCGTGCCACTTCAGACCCATACTTGCAGCCACACGCACACCTAACTAGAACTTTACCCTGTCACAGCCGGGCTCTGGCAGCCCTGTGCCGTGCCATCCCCCCAGAAAGTTCTCACAGCCACCAACACTGATCTTAAGGTGTCTCCAGAGGACTCAGCTCAGGGAAGAACTTTGGGAATCAGAGATTTCCACTAAGCATGAGTGATCACAGGCATCTAGAGAGGACTTGGGTGTCTGAATTTTGAACAGACTTCCTTCTCCGTGTGGACGTCTAAGAGCGGTCAGGGAGACTGTGATTCTGGGGGCCAAGCCCAGCCCACTGGCACGACCACACTGTGCTCCGCTGGCCCCAGGCTCAGAGGCTGGGGAAATCCTGCATAGCCTGTGGATCCTTTTTCCTCCTGTCACCAGCCATTTGCCGGATGTGCCAACAGTTAAGCCCCTTCCTGCACTCCATAAAGTGTGTGGCGGACTGCTGGGTGCTTTTCCACAAAGCACTCCCAGATCTCAGCTAATCAGATGGANAACAGCCCAGCAGTGTGGCGGACTGCTGGGTGCTTTTCCACAAAGCACTCCCAGATCTCAGCTAATCAGATGGAAGGTAGAACAGTGGTCACTCTACCAAAATAGGTCAGGCTTTATTTGTTAATCTCTTATTCATAATATATTGAAAGGGAAGAGTGAAAAACACATGATTAGCAGCAAGAACATGTAGGGTTGCTATTCAACCTATCTGTGCCTCAGTTTGTTCACCTATAAAATGGGGATAATAGTAGGGGTGTTGTGAGCACTATGAAAATTACCCCATGAAGAACTTTTAGAGCAGAACCTATCACCTAGTGAGTGTTCAATAAAGGCGAGCTAACGTTTATTCTTATCACTGCTGACGTGGTAAATTTCTTACACTGAAGGCCCACGAAAAGCCTCAAAACCCCCTCTCTGCAGAGAAAGGCACTGTTCTGATTCTGCTCACTTAGGGAAGGAAGGGAGCCTGAAGGCCCACGCCAGCAAGGAGAAGCTGGCTCCAGGGCCTGGGGTCCTGTGGGCAGGAAATGCACCTACTGGGTGCTGGCTGCCCACCCAGCAGCCATTCACCCCTTTCTTCTCCAGGTGCTCGGTTAACACTACATCTCCCAACCTGCCCCACAGCTAGGGGTGGCCAACAAGACACGGGACTTCAAGGGAAATTCCTCACCAGGGCCCTGGAGTCGGACTACACTTTTGTGCCCACCCCCCACCCCAATTCCCACGTGGCTTCGACTCACTGGCCTCACTCCAGGGGTCATACTGGACCACAATGCCACCTTAAGGATGAAGGCCTTCTGCTGGGGATGGTGAGGCACAAAGACAGAAGAGTCCTGTGGAGCTGCCACACCAGCTCTGGGCTGCCAACCTCCGGACACTTTACTCACAAGAGCAACCACCTTCTGTGGAATTTATATTGGTGTTGTTTCTAGTCTCTGCTACCGGCAGCCAGGTGTACTTTCAGATGATACTGTGGCCTTACGCAGCAGATGGCCAGTGGGACAGCCTTCTACACCCGAGAAATCCCTCTGGAAACTGGCCACCACGTAAAGTGCCCTCAGGCTTCAGAGGACCCTCAGTCTCTCCTTAGCACCAAGCAGAAAGCTAGATGCAGAATTTCCCACAGAACAGGGTTTCCACCATTTTGCCTTATGAGGAGGTAAAATAAGAGCTAGGGGAGATCTACGGAGTCATTTGTTCAGCAATTATTAGACACTAACTGTACACTGGACAGTAGGGCAGGGCATGGTAGGGCGCTCGATATGGTAGACAAAGCAGGCACAGTTCCTGTCCTTACAAGCCTTACTATCTAGAGTGCGGGACAGAAAATAAACAGGCAAAGAAATACATTTTTGAGCGCAAATGGTGAGAAGTACCATTCAGGAAATGCAGGTGGATTTTAGCCCAGAGCTAAAGAGAAAGGAGAAGGAAGCCATTTGAAAAGTGGAAGTAACAATACCCCAGGACCATCAACTGAAGAACGGATAAACAAAACGTGACACGTCCACACAATGGAAGAGTATTCAACCAGAAAAAGAATGAAGTACTGATTCATGCACGATGTGGATGAACACTGAAAACATTATGCTGAGTGAAAGAAGCCAGTTATAAAAGACTACGTATTGTAGGATTCCATTTACGTGAAATGTCCCGAAGAGGCAAATCCATAGACACAGAAAGTAGATTAGTGATTGCCAGGGGCTGGGAGGAGGGGGAGGTAGTGACTGCTGATGAGTACAGTTCTTTTTGGGGCGGGGGGCAATGAGAATGTTCTGGAATTAGATACTGGCGATGGTTGCACAACTTTGTGAATACACCAAAACCCACTGAATTGTGTACTTTTAAGAGGGGTGGATTTTGGGCACCTGGGTGGCTCAGTGGGTTAAAGCCGCTGCCTTCGGCTCAGGTCATGATCCCAGGGTCCTGGGATCGAGGCCCACATCGGGCTCTCTGCTCGGCAGGGAGCCTGCTTCCTCCTCTCTCTCTGCCTGCCTCTCTGCCTACTTGTGATCTGATCTCTCTCTCTCTCTCTGTGTCAAATAAATAAATAAAATCTTTTAAAAAAAAAAAAAAGAGGGGTGGATTTTATGGCCTGTGAAATATACCTCAATTAAAAGACACTCAAGGGGCTACCCTGACTTAATCACTGTGTTGATAATACAGTTTCTCATGAAAGTCAAAAAGAAAAAAAAAAAGAGTCTCCCAGGAGATGGAGGAGAATGTGAGTCTGTTCAGGGGAAGGCCTGCGTGGCCAGATCATTGCGGCCCAGGTCAGACACATGCTTGTTATTCTAAGCGTGATGGGGAGTAGGAACATGATGTGTCCTGATCTACATTTTCTGAAAGATCCCTCTGGTTGTTGCAGAGTGACTGTCGGGGTTCAGAAGAAGCAGGGAGAACAATGAGGTGGCCACCACATTGCGCAAGGAGAGGCCCTGGTGGCTGGGCACAGGCTGGGGGCAGAGGGAGGGGACGGAGGAGGCTGGTAAAGACGTGAACTTCAAATCGAGGACACGCAGGCCTTGCTGATGGGGTGGTCGGGAGGGTTAGGCCGAAAAGGAAGACGGTGCAGGTCTCGTGAGTCTTTCAAGAGTGGTTTTCTGCCACACAGACTGTACACAGGACAAGAGCAGGTCACCAAATGCCTGTTAAATGAATTGAATAAATGAACAAAATTGCTGCCTGGCTTTTTTTTTGCGGGGAGGGGAACATTTTTGTATTTTCAAGAAAGATGTTAAATTCTTTCTCCTCATGTATATATGCATACAGAAACATGTATATCTTCACCTTCAACATAATATCCTTACCCATACCTGTTTCTCTCCCACCCACTGGCAGAGAGTGGACCACTAGACACCATCAGCTACCCATCTGCTCAAACCAGAAACTTGAGGGTTGTCCTTTAATACATATACACACCCTACGCGGGACAAAGCTGCTAGATTAGTAACAACCAGGCCCTTCCATCTCTGAGGGGGGGCAGAGGAACAGATAGGCCAGGAAGAAGGGAACTTTTACTTCTGATGAACAACCTATAGGAGAGGACAGAGGAAGAGCTGCCGCTCCAGAGACAGGAGGTGTCCCCTGTCTTGTTGGTGGGGGTGGGGTGGGTAAGGGACATGGTCAAGAGGGGGAGCAAGCACTGTGAATAAACACGGTCTAGTCAGGGGAGGGAGCCTCGATTTGACCCTTGGGGCTTTCCCTGCCACTCCAAGTGAAGCCCAGCAGAAGACAAGTTATAACCCAAACGGGTCATTAGTCCCAACCCACTGCCGGCCACACCCGTTCTGAGGGAAACACCAGGACCCTGGAAGGATGCGTCCTTATCCTGGAACCAGAAATCGGAAAGGGGAAGGCATGTGGCGTCTCACAGAGAACACCCCCACGGCCGCTGCTGTCACAGACCACAGCGTGCACGGTGCCCCCGGACTGGTGCCATGCAATGGTCTTGCCAGGGTGTGCCCACCCAGAACCTTCCTTCTGGTTCCACTCTACCCACCAACACGGCTCACCTGGTTGAAGAACAGGGTGTGAGAAACATTTCACTGGGTGGTTCTTGTGTGGTGGGCTTGGTTGTGGACATAAAACAGACTCGCCTGCGCTGCCTGCCCCACGAAGCTACATCTGGAGCAGAGCCAGGGCCTCAACTTTAGCATTTCTAGAACTCCCCCATGTTATTCTTATGGGCAGCGGATCTGGTCACACTGAATGCTTCAAACAGCTGACAGAACTCTGCATGTTTCATTGTACAGAGACTAGAAGGAAGTCGAAGTGCTTGTCACGGTCGGTTAGAAGGGACTTCTCACGCGGCACCCACGTTCGCCTCTCCTAGTCTGACCGAGGTCCAGGTGTGGGTTCACCAACACCAAGCCGCATACTCTCTGCCTACCGGCCGGAGCACCTTCCCAACAGGTCCCTAAGGTGGACTGAGGATGGGGGTATGACACCATCACTCAAACACAACAGAGATGCATAAGCTTGTCATTGGATTTTCCATAAATGGGATATCACTTTACTTCTCTGAATCTTGCTTTCCCTCAAACATATCACAAAAATGCCTCCAAATCAACTAGCAGGCTGCCACCCACTCCTTTTAGCAGCTGATATTCCACAGTACGGATGTGCCCTGTTCTACTCAATCGTTCCCTGAAAAATGGGCGTGTATTTTATTTCCAGGGTTTTATTTGTTTGCCACTGCAAACCATTCTGTAATAAATATCATTTGGTACTGGGGCCATTTCTTTTCCTGTAGGGTAGATTCTCAGGAGTGGGGGTGCTGTGCTGAAGACTATTTATGGAATATTCGATAGTTATCTTACGGAATGGTTCCAAGATCCAGGTGTAGAACTGTGTGTGTAGGACATGCTTATCTTCGGATTGAGTATCTCCGGAAGAACACACCTGAAAAATGGGTGTCCTCACGGGAGGGGAACTAGGTTACAATGGATGATGGGGGGGGGCACTTCCTTTTCACCACCCCTCTTTTGGGGTGCCATTTGAATGTTTCATCACGTGCATATACCGCTCATTCAAAAATAAATAAAAATTCTTTTTCAGGCTGTCTTCTAAAGAGGTTGCGATGATTCACATGTCCTCCGGCAGCCTGGGAGAGTACTCAGCTGAGCTCGTCAATGCCCTATATTTTTCTCCTTCAAGGCTGTCCCCCTCTGACCCCCCCTTTTTTTTAAACCTAGTAGTGGCTGAAACATGTCGGGTTTTACCTTCCCGTGATCCACAATTCCTCCTATTCTATAGCCCCTGGGAGGGCAGAAAGCAGACTCCCCAAGATGCTGATGTTGACAAGACAGCGTGGCTGGTGCCTCCACCAGCGTCGGAGAGAAGCCCGAGCCGGGGTGGGAGCCAGATCCTTGGGGGCCGGAGGGCACCCATGGCTCTCACTCTTTGGATGCTTGCAAGCCACACTGTTTTAAACTCACGCTGACTGAGCTGCCCCCTCCTAGCTGAGTGCCCCAAATGCCCGAAGTCTCTCGGAAAGGGCCAAGGAGGCCGGCAGCAGCTGTGGCTGCCTGAGGGACCCGCGCTCTCAAGAACAGGGCCAGAGACAAGAAACAGGGGGGAACAGGGGACAAAGAACACCAGCGAATCCAGCTCATACAAACGAGAGGCCTTCTCATTCACTTCCTACGGGCCAGGCAGCCTTGATGGCTGGCCCCCAACTGAAGGCCCTGCCAGCCAATGCTTTTAAGCCCCACCGTGACTTGGGAGACGGGACACCAAAGCTGACACCAAAGTTGACCCCACGCACAGAGCAAGGGACCCGTGTAGGGCAGCAGCTCAGACAGGAGCATGGGCTGCTCCATGGATGGCAGGCGCTCCGGACTACCCTGCAGAGGGGAGGGGACTGGAGGCGAAAGCAGCTCTGGGGAAGGTGGGGGATGGGAGGAGCACGAAAAAACATCTCAAAATAGGCCGCGGATCCACCCATGCAAGTGGTGGATTCAGGTATGGTACTCCGGTGCAGTCACCTATGCTCGGGCCTGAGCTGGGCGTGGTGCAGGGGAGGGGCCCAGCCTTTGCTTGGGTGACTCCCTCTGCCTGGGATGCCCTTGCCCTTGATCCTTCAACACCCAGCTCAGCAAGGACGAGTGCCTGTGGGTGTTGGCTAGAGCGGCCTCATTGAGTGAGGAAATGGGAGACAACCTGAGTGGCCATCAGCAGGAGTGAGTTGGTGAAGTGCGAGGCAGACACACAATGGAATCTTAGGTCTCTCCCTCCCTCGTCCTCCACGGCAAGTTGATTGGCAGGTTCTGTTGCTACTGTCTCCAAATACATCCTGAATCCATTTCTTTTCTCCTCTTTCCTAGGCCAAGCTACCACTTGCACTTTTCACCTAGACAACTCCATCAGATCCCCTGGCTGGTGTCCAGAGTCCTCTCTTGCCTTCCTAGATTTTCTTCGCACATAGCCAGAGCAATCAAATCGAACAGCGATCACATCAGATTGCTTTCCTGCTTAAACATCCCTCAAACTTCATCCCCTTTCATTTTACCCATTGCTCAAATGCTCCTGGAACACTGGGCTCCTTTCCCTTCCCAGCTTATCCCTACCGCAGGGCCTTTGCACATTTTGCTCTATCTGTTCTCAAGGCTGGCTTCTTCCTGCCAGTCACGTCTCCCTGTGACTGTGTACAGGAGTGAGCAGGCATGAAATCTAATACATGCAATGACATGGACATCTCATGGACCTAATGTTGACTAGAAAGGCCAGACAGACGCAAAGGAGCATTTACATAAAGTTCAAACCCAGGTTCGAGACAGACGTCAAGAGAGTGGTTTTGCTTGGAAGGGAGGAGTGACTGGGAGAGAACAGGAAAGGGACTTCTGGAAGACAGAAACAGTTTTTAGAGCCAGTTACATGACTGTGTTGTTTGTGAAAGTTCATCTAGCTACACATTTTCAGCAGGTGCCCTTGCTTTTATTTATATATTTATCTGTACTATATCTTTATCCATATATATATATATACATGTCTTATCTATATCTTTATCTATTATATATAGTTTAATAAAATATTTAAAGAATTAAGATATTTTGGTTGCATAATCTTTGCAAATTATAATCCTTCTTATGATTTGGGAATTTCTCACCCAGGAGCCTTAGTAGAAGGCTGGGCCTACCTCCCAAGATCAAATATGACAAAGGCCAGGGACCGGCTCTCACAGCCTCCCCTGCAGCTAGGCCATGGGTGCAGGATCTGTGTTCCACTCAGCAGATGTACCCTTCCCCCATGGCTTAAGTCAGCCTGGAGAACCAGGGCTTATCTACCTTGGTGTTTGAGCCCAGAGCTGCAGCTTGGCAGGAGAGGAGCTCATTGAGGCTTGAGGAGCAGAAACATGACCCCTCCCCCCCATTTCCTCCCCTAGCACAACAGTACAAGATTGGACCATTCTGTACTTGGGAGCCCATTCACTCTTTCAAGAAATGTTTACTGAGTGCCGGCTGATTCAGTGCCAGGCACTGTTCTAGGCACTAGGGATCCAGGTGAACAGACCCTGGAGCTGATGATTCTAGTGGAGAAGATGAACAATAAAATAAGTAAAAGATGGGTTAGAAAAGTGGTATAGAGAAAAACAGAAAAGAGGAGGCAACATGTGGGTAGGTGAGGAGAGCTTTCCTGGTAGCAGGAAGAGCCCATGCAAAGGTCCTGAGGCAGGCACATACCTGGCTGTCTGTGGAGCACTGTCTGCTCCAGGCACCTGGAACAGGGCAAATGAGAGAATAGAAGGAGGAGAGGAAGCCACAGGTAATGGGGGCAGATTGTATGGGGCCTGGTTGGCCACGGTGAGGACCATGGCTTTTACTTTGGGTAAGATGGAGCCACATGGGAGGGTTCTCAGCATAGGAAGGAGTTCCTCTGGCAGCTATCCAACTTTCTCCCCTGCCCAAGATGGAAACCAATCCCAACAAGAAAGAGAAGTTTGGTCATTTGTATGGTAAATGTCTGTGAGAAAGAAACAAGCAAAAACCCCTCCACCCACTTCCTCCAACCCATTGAGGCCTCGTGCGGGCTGGCAGGGCTTTGGAACATGATGAATAAGCCACAGCACATTATAGGAAACCAGACCCTCCTCCTCCGGTCACTGGGAGAATCCCAAAGGCAGGCGGAGACGCGGTAGGCCACGTGGCCGGGACAGTGCCATCTCCAGAGCCAGTAAGAGCCAGAATCAAGTCTCAACTCTGCCTCTTAGCACCTGTGTGCCCCAGGACTCCTCACCAGACCTTTCTAAGTCCCAGGCTTCCTTATCAGTACAATGGGAAGTGGAGAGGGGGAGTAATTTCTACCCTCAATGGGGCTTCTGGGAGGATTAAGTGAGCTAACAGGTATCAAGTGACTGGCAAAGCGCCCGGAAGAGAAGGAGGCCTAGAAGATGTTAGCAAAGCTATCATGGCAAATGAAACCCAGAACGACGTCTCAGAGTGTCCCCTGGACAAACCAGACTCTGACGATATTACGCACAGGGCTGAAGTGCGGGGTCCTCCTGAGGAGGGAGGCCTTCAGAATGGAAGTTTCTTTCTCCCCCTGCCTATTCTCCAGGGAATAACTGCCCAGAACAAGCATCATCCAAGCCATCCACGCCCACTTCTCCATGCCCCATGAGCAGAAGCCCCAGCAGAAGAGACCCCGGCCCGTATCCACCACTCTCAGGGAAATGAGTCAACAGAGAAGCATAAATGGCGGTCTAAGGCAGTTTCTTGCCTCTTCTCCACTGAGAACAGCAGTGGGCCCCAGTTTGTTCCATGCAAGGAGGGCCAGGCCTCTGGGGGCTGCAGGTCCACATCCGTAACAAGGGGACAACAGTCACTATTCAGGCTTGTTCACGTTCGTTCAGGACATACTCAGAGCCAGATGCTGCTCTGGATGCCAAGATGAACTCAAGTAATGAAACAATGATGCCTGCCCTCAGAGCTCACATGCCAAGGAGAATGGGGGCAAAAGGCACACAAACATGTAAGGTCAGATGATAAGTGCTATGAAAAAAAAAACACAGCAGAGGACAGAAGGCGACGCCAGGGCACTCAGGAAGGCCTGCCTGAGGCAGTGTCTCAGCCATTCAAGCAGAGACCTGAATAAAGTAATGAGATCCTATGTGCATGTATGTATGTATCTGTACATAATTTTGGATACGTCTATCTGTATATACAATATACACACACACAGAGCCAAGAACACAGCGCTGAGAACGCAGCGCCTGCTGTAGAAACCTAAAGTGATAGTTAAGAGTGTTTGTGGAGCTGAATGGGATTGGCATCTTCATAAAACCTACACTCTTCCCTCAGATTCCAGTATGAGAATTACTACTAAAAGGTGTTCCTTGGGGTGCCTGGGTGGCTCCATTGGTTAAGCGTCTGCCTTCAGCTCAGGTCCTGATCTCGGGGTCCTGGGATCGGGCCTCAAGTCAGGCTCCCTGCTCGGCGGGGAGTCTGCTTCTCCCTCTCCCACTGCCCTCCCCCAACTCGTGCTTGTTCTCTCAAAGAAATACATAAAATCTTAAAAAAAAAAAAAGATTCAATGAGATGGCACAGGTAAGGGACTTAGAATAATGGCTGGCACTCACTGCTTAATAAGCTACTATTATAGTTGATAAATGGGAGTCATCATTTAAAAGCTTTATACGTAAAAGTGCCTAGTAGTCCTATTATGAAGTAGCTATTGCTTTTATTGCATTACTATTATAATTTCGTCCATTTCCTCAGCAAGAGTCAGTAAAGTGTGTATCTGGTGGAAGGGGTTACACCTTTAACAAAGTGGAGGTAGCCTGTCTTCAGGGAGTTGATACCATCAAGAGGATGACAGGCCTCAAAGACACCAGCTGAGGAGTTCAGGAAAGAAGGGTGGTGCGCAGCTGGGGCAGACCCCTCTGAGTGATGTTTAAGGAGAGATCTGAAAGAAAAGTCGGCTTGGGCAGGCCAGAATTGGGCGAGGAGGGGGAAAGACAGGGAGAAGAGGAAGCACTCCGGGGCAGGGCACAAATGAGGAACTGAAAGCAGGCCAGGTGGCTGGAAGGCAGACGCAGAGGGACCCGCGGGATGAGGCTAGGGGCAGGCGGCAGGCAGGGGCCGTGGCATGCTGGCCTTTCCATAGGTGCTGCTTCGGAAACGTGGGCACTGCATGGGACATCCCTCATCCTCTAGTGGCCCAGGAGTGAAATGAAGTTTTAGGGTCCCTACGGTAAAAAAGTACAGCCCAATCACTGTCCCCAGGGTCTTGCTTAGAGGACGTCCAGCTCAGAGGTGCTTGGAAGAGGACACAGGGGCACCCAGGAGAGGACAAAGTGAACAATGGCCCATCCCTGCCTACAGCTGATCAGCCCAAGGAGAGCACCTGGCCTTGGCGGGGGCTGTCCTGAGAACCCCTTCCTGGTCCTGATTAATGAGCCAAAGGGAGGTAGCTTGTCCTCCTTGGGTTGCGGTGGGCTTGGGCCGAGAGAACACGGGGCTGTTCTCTGTGGGGCCGTGCTCTGCGGTGGCCAGCTTTCCCACCCGGTGGAAGGGAAGGCAGAGAGAGAATAACAGAAGAGAATGAATAAAGCAGACAGGGGCGGGGGAGCCATAAGGAAAGAATCCTGATAGTGGCACTCGTGTTCTGGTTCCCGTCTTTGGCCCGCTGCTTCCCAGCTCCCGTCCTGCCCTTCCTCGGTGACCCTCTGGGCGGGCGCAACCAGCCCGACGTGATCCCACCCTGGCCAGTGACTGGTTCGGGGAGCTCACATGACCCGTGCTACTCCAATCAGAGAGCAGCTCTGACACTACCATTGAGGAGCAGATACCTCCCCTCTCCCTCAACCCAGGAAGAGAGGCTTGAACCTGGACCAGTGCTGACAGCTAGTCTGCATCCTCCAGGCCAGCCAGGTTTGAGGAGGACCCGCTTATCAGAGGGAAGAATGGATGGTCGGAAAGAAAGTGGATCACTGGTGATGCCCCGAGCCCCTGGCCCAACCAAGCCCAGAAGCTGACCAGACCCTTCTGAGCTTTCCACTTGCAGAAGCCAATCCTTTCTCTTAGGGCTTGTGGTGTTTGTTACTCACAACCAGGTAACTGACAAATACACAGTCCTTCAGCCTTTGCTTCTGGTTTTCAGAACCATCCAGCACCCTCTGGTTAAATCCTCCTTTTTCACCTGAAGCCCTCAGGTGCTCTAAGAGCAGTCCGGCAATTTGGCCCAGGACTTAACATGCCCCTGCCACAGTTTTCCCCAGTTGTTAAATGGGGATAATGATGAGAAACACTTCATTGGGTTGTTAAGAGGATTAAAACGATGTAAAGAATACCTCGCACATTATAAATTCTCAACACATCAGCAATTATTATTCCGAAGCACTGGAGGGTAACTGGAAGGTCTCAATCTCAGTGAGCAATTAGCTACACCCCTCCCCCATCTTGTTTGCTGTTTCTTTGTTCAGGTCAGCCAAGTCCTTTCTTCGCAAACAGTCCCAAAGAACAGGCAGCCCAGTTTCTGTCAGGAGGGTGGCAAATCTAGCCTCAGTGGGAGATCGGAATGAAAAAGATTTGACTCAACTTCTCCGGGTAGCTGGGTGGTGGAGGAAGCCCTCATGAGCTCAGTTCTCCATCAAATACAAGCTGGGCTCTAAAGTTTCAAAACACAGGCTGGGGCATGTTGGCACAGTCCCACAAGAGGACAAAGAAAAGAGAATAAGAGCCTGGATGGAAGAGAAGCCACGACACGGCAGGTTCCGCAATGAGCTCTGTTGGGAGGAGACTCCCGGGCTGGCTTCCAGCCACATCCGCTTTCTGCACAGCTATGAGGCCGCAGGAAGAAGGGACCCCACCACGTCTGTATTTACAGCTGGGAACTGGCACGGGCACGGGAAACTCGGAAATAAACTCAGTCAGGAAGTGAGAACTGGAAGATGCTTCCATAGCAACACCCATCTGGAGCTCCCTGCCCGCAGCTGGAAACATTCAGAGGCGAGGCTTATCTAGAGATGTCCACCAAATTCACTTTTTCCATCTGCACCCAGAACATGATACTTCAACCTCATTTCCTTGGGGAGCCTCTGGGAAGCCCCTGTTCTGTGGCTCAAAAATAAAAAATCCCATCCTTCTGAACATTTAGAACACAGGACTCGTCTGTGGCTGGCTGGGTGTGTTTCTTGTGTCTTCTCCCCGCTCTCTGTGGAGAGGCGGACTGTGTTGGCCTTGCTCACTAGTACCTGGCCTAGAACAGGTCTTCAATCCATGTTTACTGAATAAATCAATCAACTGTTTTGTTCTCTGTTTTGTTGCTATTCATAACGTCAGCTGACACGTAAGCCCCCAGATGTACATAGCAGTGAACTGAGGTGTGTGACACCTTATGACGTACTTATTACTGTTATGCTTATTTTAAAAATGAGGCTCCTTCTTGAGGTCAGAGTCACAAAAGAATAGGAGTTCTTTCATCTCAAGAGAAGGATGGGAGACAAAGTGAATACCTCGAGCAGGGCTGGGCAGGTGGAGGGACGGCTGATTAGTAATCAGTGGCTTTGACACTAACAACTTTTTGAGTAGAAATTTTATAGAGCTGAAGTATACCTCATCAAGGAAGTTTGGAACACAGGCTTCTTGGGACACAAACATTAAGCAGATGGCTGTATTCTGGGAGAATTCTACCCAACCTCCCCAGAAACCACAGCTCACATGATGCCTTACTTTATAAATTTTTAAAAAGATTTTATTTATTTACTTGTCAGAGAGAGAGAGTGTGCACGCAAGCAGGCGGAGGGGTAGGCTGATGGAGAAGCAGGCTCCCTGCCGAGCAAGGAACCCAATGTGGGACTCAATCCCAGGACTCCAAGATCATGACCTGAGCCAAAGGCAGATGCTTAACGGACTGAGCCACCCAGGCGTCATTTATTTTATTTTTTTTTTTAAGATTTATTTTTTAGAGGGTGGGGGAGAATCTCAAGCAGACTTCCTGCTCAGCACACAGCTCAACTTGGGACCCTGAGCTGAGCTCATGACCTGAGCCAAAACCAAGAGCTGGCCACTAACTGAGTTACCCAGGTGCCCTATGATTCCGTATTGTTAAACATATTTTTTTGTTTATGAAAGTGGTACAGGTATTGACAAAATCAACTTTTTTAAAGATTTTATCTATTTGAGAGAGAGAGTATGAGAGAGAGCACAGGCAGTGGGGAGGGGCAGGAGGGAGAAAAAAAATATATATATAAACATATACGCATATAAAAAATCTTGGGAGGGTTGCCTTGATGGCTCTCACTGGTTAAGCGCTGCCTTCAGCTCAGGTCATGATCCCTGGGTCCTGGGATCAAGCCCCATGTCGGGCTCCCTGCTTGGTGGGCGGTCTGCTTCTCCCTCTCCCTGGGCCTCCTCCACCTGCTCTTGCTCTGTCTCTTTCAAATAAATGAACAAAATCTTAAAAGAAAACCTTGGAAAATAAATAAATGTGCAAAGAAGAATATAAAGTCACCCATAATCTTCCCACCAAAGGATATCCACGGTAAAGATGTTGGTTTATTTCCTTCCAGCCTTTTTTTCAAGTGTGAGCAGTGTGTGTTTAGAGAAATGGAGAGACTTTTTCCCCTTTAAACTCTCCCACCTGTACTTTTCTATGAGATTTTAAACACCAAGTGAAAAGTAATATTTTTAAGTGGCAAAATTAAGCCTCTTTCCCCAAACTACAGACTTGGGGAGGAAGGAGTCTTTGCTGTTCCTCTCCTCCAATTTCTGCTTCTAACTGAACCCGACTACAGACCACCAGTTCTCAATCTTAACTGTGCCCGACAATAACAGTAATTGCCACGGTCAAGATTAAATAAGCAACTACTACAGAAGAGGCCATTTACAATATCTGACACATGTTCTCTAATTTAATCCTTACAATCCTACGAGGCAGGTAGCATCATCGTTTTACAGATGAGGAGACTGAGACAAAGACGGTTAAGTGACTGGATCACCTGGGTGGCTCAGCTGGTTAAGCATCTGCCTTCGGCTCAGGTCATGATGCTGGGATCCTGGGCCAGGATGTCCATCCACGTTGGATGCCCTGCTCAGCCGGGAACCTGCTTCTTCCTCTCCCTCTGCCCCTCCACGCCGCCTGTGCTCTCTCTCTCTCAAATGAATAGATACAATTTTTTAAGAAGATGAAGTGACTTTCCCAAGGTCACTTGGCTGTTAAGTGGTGGTGTTGGGATTTGAACTCAGGCTATGTGCCTCAGTCATCCCCCCACCCCTTCCCTGGTCTACACTGCTCAAGATCTTGGCAACAATGACACCAACTGTGAGCTTCAGGGCAAGGTTTCCAATGTCCCTATTGCCAAGTGTGTCATCATGATTATTCATACTTCTCTCCAGACGAATTTTGTTTCCTAAAGGAAATGAGAAATTGCCGAAATTCAGTAGAAGTGAGACAGCCGGAAACTACAGTTGACCACATCCACATGTGGGTCTCCTGTGGGGCTGCCTAAGAAACATTCTTAAACGATGACCTTTCTCGAGGGTCCAGGGTCAGCCCCGGGACGTTCACCCTCCACTGACTGAGACCCCACCCAGCACTAGATGGGATGGGAAGGCCCCTCCCTAACGTCCCCGCAGAACAAACCAGGCTGGAAAACTCACAGCCCGCCCCCTACTTACGAGTCAGTCTGGAGAAGCCTCTGGGAACAAAGCCTGTCTGGCAGGGTTGGCCAAGCCCTGATCTTGTGGGTTCAGAGGACTAGGGGGGCTGGGATCAAGATCCAATCACTGTGAAGGCTTGGCCGGTTCTGTTTTTGCCACCAGCACACAGGTCCTTGGACACGAGCAGCTCTCGTGACTCCCTCCATCCCATGGCACAACCACACCCACCTCCAAGGGGAGGGTTTCCCAGGAGTTAATCACTAGGGAGTCTGTCATCCCACTTTCCCACAGAGGGAAGAGAAGACCTCCGTTTCAGAAAAACAGTGCTGAATGCCTGGGTCAGATGACAAATTGTTGCTTCGGGCCTGAAAGCCACTACCCTTCCAGAAGCTAAGCCCGAAGGATCCCGCACAAAGGGGCTCCAGGGAGAGGAAGGACTGCCAGACTGTCATGGACCCCCTGGGCCCTCCAACTGCCCATGGCCAGGGAGTTAAGTGGCTGTTTACACTGTTCCATTTTAGGCCGTGTGTGCACTGTGTGTGTGTGTGTGTGTGTTGGGGAACTGACTGGGGCTGGGTTTGTTTTGTTAACATACTTTAAAAAGGCAGAAGGAAAGGTATTGTGAACTCCCGTGTCCTCCAACCCAGACTCAATAATTGCCAAGATCCCGCCCACAAGCTTCATCGATTCCTTACCTATCTATTGCTCCCTTCCCTTCCTTCTTGCTGAAGTAAAGTAAGCCCCAAACATCACGTCATTTTACATGTTTCGGTTTGCAGCTCTGAAAAATATGGACGTTTTCTTATGTGTCCATAACATCAGGCTGGTTTCATTACTGATCAAGAGAACAAGGAATTTTTCTCCAGGAAATAAGAATCTCGAAGAGAAGTGTTGACAAAGGAATAGGGAAATGGGTCATCTCGTCTTCTACTGATGGAGTAATGGCTTTCTGGAGGGCCGCCTGGCAATGCAAACCCAAAAAGGCTTAACAACCTGTGTATGCCTCTGACTCAGCTTTTCCACTTGTGCACTCATCGAGAAAATATTTGCTGATGTCTACCATGTATCTGGCAGTGTCCCGAGCACTTGGCTCCCTGGTTCAGATGTGGAAATGGAGGCACAGAGAGGTCAAACTGTTTGCCGGGGCTTACACCACTCTGATGGGCCAGAGCTGCTATCTGAACCCAAACCATCTAGGTTTCAGAGGTAACACTGGGTCCCGGCAAAGTAGCATCTTGGGCCTTCCACTGGGGAGGCCACTGCTCTAGGTCCCACGGAGCACTCCCTACCCATCCTTGTGAATGCTGATTAGGTGCAGTCAGCCCCAGACCCCACGTATGAGGTTGGGATGATCACAGGAGTCCCCTTTTTCAGATTAGAAAACGAAAGTACAGAAGCTGCAGGCACCCAACACAGATCGCACGTGAGCTCAGCATCTCTACCTTATCATTCAGGAGGCTCCCTCCCCACCTTGTTGTCACCCTTCTCCACCATCCTGGCAAGGCTGTGGCCCTGGGTTCACTCTTCATGACACCTTCAGACCCCACCTTCGGGGGCGGGCACAGGACCTGCTGCTGCAGACAGAATGTTGGTGCCCCACACACAATATGTATATTGAAACCTAATCTCCAGTGCAATGGTATGAAGAAGTGAGACCTTCGGGAAGTGATTCAGTCAATCTCATTCATGCCCTTATAAAGAAGGTTCCAGAGAGCTTCCTTACCCTTTCTGCCATCTATGAGGACAGAGCAAAAGATGGTCATCCGTGAACCAGGAAGCTGGCCCTGAGCAGACGACAGATCTGCCAACGCCCTGATCCTGGACTCCCCAGGTTCCAGGAGAGAGAAAATTTCTAGGTTTATAAGCTACCCAATCTATGGTATTTTTGTTATAGCAGGTGGAAGGGACTGAAATCCCCATTTCCAGTCTTCCCTAGGCCTTGTGTAAAGATGTTGAAGACAAGAAATCCTCTTTCCCCCAGGCTTATAAATCAGGAGGATTTGCACCTTAACCCTGCAGATGTGGACAGGGAAGCCAAGTGGAGCAAGGGCGAGAAACGGAGCCCTAGGGACATGTTTGAGCCCCCTACCTGGGCTGGGTCTGAAGCTCCCCTCTTCCAGGCTTCCCAGTGACATAAGACCAACTGATCTCACATCCCAAGGAGCCTTGATTAATCTACCTGGCATGCAGGGTCCCACTGCCCACTTTGGTTCAAGCTGGGGCCCACCTTCCTCACGCCATGTCCCTTGTACCTGGCGGAAGTCCTTTCAAAGGCCAGTGCCATCACTGAGTGTGATTCTCTACACACTCCTTCATCTCCTCTCCAGCTAAGTACCCCCCCGCCTGTGCCTGAGCAGGATCTCTGTCCTCCGCGTCCCCGTAGCACTTGGTGCTCACCACTCATCACGCTGCATTATGTCTGCCTGGGTGTCCCCTGCTGGGAAGGCAGTACCCAACGAGGGTGAAGACCGCAGGAGGAAAGATATAGGTGCAAACCCCTGCTCTGGCATACAGACTCTACAGGGGGGGGGGGGGGGGGGGGGGGCGGATGGTAGTAGTATTGGCTGTGTGGCTTATGGTCACTCCTGACCCTTGTCCCCTGCTGCCTCTCACTATAGAGACATGCATGTTCTCAGGCTCCCCTGTAACCAGGGACAATCACTGGCCCCTTCATGGCCAATGAGTGCAAGAGAGAGGTCTGCCGGGGTTAGGAATGTTTATGAGAACATGGTCCCTTTGGAAAGGAAAGACACACACGGGAAAAGAATGACTTTTCCCCCCGCCACTCTCTCCTGCTTGGGATGCTGCGTGTAAGGATGTGACCATCAGGCTGGGGCAGCCATCCTACAACCACACAACGACCAACGTCAGGATGAAACAGATGTCCACGAGGGCCACGGAATAGAGAAAGCACCCGTTCTCGAAGGGGTCACTGGGCCTGTGCACTGGCCACGGAGCTTGTCTCCATCACACTCTGCAGTGAGGGAATTCATCGTCTCCACTGCTTGCCAAGCATCACCCAGCATCTTGGCACCTGCGGCCCAACGTGTCCCAACCAGCAGATCGCCTCGTGGAGGAAGGGTTCAGTGTCATCACGTGCTCGAAGAGCAGAGCAGGAGGGGGCAAAGGCTCAGCAACCTCCCGAGGGAGATGCAGCTTTTCCACGGCTGAATGCTGAGAGTAGAGCCCCACTCGGACCTGTTTCTCCTACCGTCGTGCGCCCCAGCTTCTAGGATCTCTGCGCACCGGCACCCTCTTTGCCGCGTCTGTCCCCGGACCACCTGTGCTATTACTTACTCTGCAGTTTTCTTTAACTGCATTCACTTTTATTTTGGCTTACATACCAATGTTAGCCTCACCCAAAGCAGAAATAGCCATGGAACACTGGGTTTGATGTGCTATTGAAATTCTTTTCCTGTTATGCATTAAAATAAAAGTACAACTATTAAAATGTTTAAAGTGTTTATTCATACACCACCTCAAATTATCTCGTGGAATGATCTGACCTTGGGAAAGCTGTCCCTGTGGCAATAAGACATCATTCCTAGTCAGCACGCTCTTCCTCACCCCTGCCTTTGCACGTCCCCTCTTCACTTACATTCTAGCAACACAAAAGCTTGAATGTCAGCTCTAAGTAACCCTTCCACAGGCTGAGATCTCTCCCAGACTCCCTCATCAGGGGGCTGTTCCCTGGAATGTATCCACAGTTTATACTTGCTTCCTACACTGTATTCTGGGATGGGTTAATTGTAACAGCAATAAAGCCAACGAGCACCGCGTGAGGACTTTCTCTGTGCCAGGTGCCGCTTTAAGGACTTTATACAGATTAACATGATCGTCAAACGGCACCATGTGCAGCAGGTGCTATCATCCCCACTTCACAGATGAGGAAACTGAGGCTCCGAAGGAATTCAGTCTCTTGCTCAAGGTCCCACCATTCAGACATGACAGGGCCAAATCCAGGGGGCTGACTCTGGGGCCTGCCCTCCTGATCACCTCGCTACTCTGCTGTCCCAACAACAGCCAGCACTGACCAAGTTCCATGCTGACGGGACACTGTCGTGAGCAAGTCTGAGGAACTCACCTCAAGTCAAGTAGCCGGGAACACCTGGGACCCAGGTCTGCCAACGGTCGTGCTCATTCTCGCCCTGCCCAACTGACCACAGAGCCAGCATACAGCTCAAACTGAAAGGAACCTTCCTTTACTCCTGGAGGTCATGGTGCACCTCCACTCCCTGGCTTCCTCGCTGTCCCCTTTGAGATCGTATTATCCAACTCTGAGAGGCCAACTCTCCTCTGAAAGGAGGAAAAGAGTCCCTGATACAACCAACCAGAGCCTCCCGACACCATCCCTCATGTCCAGAGGGGAGCTGGCGGACCCAACAGTAGTTTTCCGTGGAAGGTTTCTCCTCACCTGGTTGCTGGGCCCCAGGCCCACATTCTTCATTGACCGTCATCATGACAGCCAATGCTCACGGGGCTGACCATGACTGTCCCGCCCTGCACTAACGTGTGCTCAATGTTTCACAAGTACCAACTCGCTGAATGCTCAGCCTCCGTAGGAGGCTAACAGTATCCTTATTTTAGGGTAAGGAAATGCTACCTTAGAGAGGCTAAAGCCAGTGGTCCCAGGCCAATGAGCTGGGAGTGGCGGTTCCAGAGGCCCTGCCTGACCCACTTGGTGACACTGCCTCCCACACCGTGTATTGAGCACTCAAGCGGGGGGTGGGGGTGGGGATTCTGGACTAAACACTTCACATAAAATGACCTCAGTGAATTAACACCACCACTCCCATACACGTATACCTGAGCAAGGTAGGTATTTTAAAAAACAAAGCGCCTGAAGCTTAGAGAGGTGAAGTCACCTGCCCAAGGTCACACAGCTATAGCACAGGGCGGAGCCAGGACGCGGTTAGCTACTACGTGACTCCAAAGCCTCATATCCAGACTCAGTCCCAAATCTCCCTGTTGGCAGCAAGTCCCTAAGAGAAATCGCTCTTGAGCTCCAAGGAAACAGGGGGGCCCGTCATCTCCGTAACAGGCTATCAGCGCGCAGGACAGAGCTCAGCAGCCGCTCTCCTCCTGGGAACCGCTGCTCCGCACGGTCTCGGGGGCCGTCTCGGCAGCACACCCACTGAGCTCATGTGCACTGGGGGGCTCCGGGAGCCAGGCCAGGTCCTTCCAGGGCGACGGTAACTGCCCAGAGACGCTGCTCTCTCCCTAGCCCTGCTGTTAGGTTTTTCTCTATGGCCTTGGTTCTGGGAGGGGTGAGAACGTGTTTCTTCCCTGAAAAGGGCCCCAGAGCAGGGCTTTCCTCTGGTCTCCAGACAGATTAACTGGTGAGCAGGGTCGGTTGTGTCCAAATGCCTGATGTGTTCCCAGAGCGCATTAAGAGTGAAGACTCCAAAGACAGATAGCCCAGGTTCAAATCCCAGCTTTGCCATTTACCCACTTTGGGATCTCAGATAAGTTATCTGCCCTCTCTGTGCCTCATCTGGAAAAGGAGGAGAGTGATAGTACCAACATCTTCAGGTTGTTGTGGGAATTTACAGCACTTAGAACAGGGGCACTCAGAGCTACGTAAATGTTACTGTTCATGTGAGTGACCCAATGAAACACACGCCCACCCCTTGGAGAGGCAGAGACGTCCACCGGGCCTCTAAGACCCTGCGATCACCCACCAGCTACACAGCAAGGAAAAAAGCAGACTCTCTCAAAGGACCCACTGGCTTGCCAGTGGCAAGGGGAACTGAGCCTACATTTGGTGCAGGGTTCTTGGTTCCTGCCAGACCAGCGGTGAGACAGCAGTAATTCTAGCCCACGTGCAATTATTTGACTTGTTTGGCTGCTTGTATGTTTATTCTTCGTCCCCGTCCCCAGTCAGAACAGAAAGTGCCATGAAGGCAAGGCTAGTGTTCCAGACCCCACAGGACTGGGCAGGAGATGGAATTCAATCAACGTTCCCTGCATGGCCAGGGTCTTGTATGAAGAGAACCCTCCCATCCCCCGATTGCCTCAATTTGCTGCTTTCCCCTTACATGCTGTGCCCAAGGCAGTGCCCGCCACACAAGAGGCCCCTGAAGAGATATCCAGTGACTGAATGAGGTTCTTGGACCCATTTAACAAGAGCACCTGCCACCTGCCAGGCCTAAGAGACCAAAAAAAGATGCTCCTATCCCTGCCGCCAGGCATCCGGTGATCTAGTCCATCTGGTCACAGAGATCAAGATGTGGTATAAACTGACTCAGAAACACTCGAGGGTGGTTCAGCAGCCAGGAGAGGGGAGGGGCAGGGGAAAGGGCAGAAACAGAAGCCGACAGCACTCCAGAACTCCGTGGAGCAGACACCAGAGGATGTGCCTCTCTGACCCTGCCCCACAGAGCCCTAAGTAAACACAGGAGCTCCGCTCGCTTGTGCAAACAGACAACACCGGGCCCAACAAAAGGCCAGGTGGGTGGCCCACATGGTTGTCTTTCTAAGCAACGCCAACAAACTCAGCGGTGAACTCCACATCCTCTCTTCTGGAAGGCTGGCTCACTAAGGTCCTTGCACCCCCACTGGGTGGGTGGAAACCCAAGGCCCAGTCTGGATGTGCTGTGCCAACAAGCAACGATGTCATGAGTTGAATGCATCCTGACTAGAAAGGCCTGGTGTTGATGCTGACCTCGCCCAGAACTAAAGCAGCCATGACCTCTGCTGCAGGGTCTGCACATCTGTGGGCACAGCCAAGCTTGAGGGCTTTAGGCCGCTGGTTCTCACTGGGGGGTGATTTGCGACCCCCACCCCGGAGAACACTGGCAGACAGTTTTGGTAATGACCGGGGGCAGGGTGCTGCGAAATGTCCCACGGTGTGCAGGACAGTCCGCCAAACAAAGAATGATCCCGCCCACAAGGTCAATGCTGTTGAGGTTGAAAAACACTGGGTCTAGGCTCTCAAACTGTAAAAAAACAGTGAATTATCAAGGGATTTGGTGAACATACAGTCTGGATGCAGTGAGGGCGGCCTGAGATTCTGCAGTCTGAGAAGCAGTCCAGGTGGGAACTGGTCCGCGGGCAGTGCCATCCAGAGCATCTGTACCCCCAGGAGCTCCTTGGAAACGCAGACACTCAGCCCTTCCCCAGACCTGATGAATCAGAATCTGCATTTTCACAAGATTCCTAGGTGATTCTCAGGTATATACAGTGAATGGAAATTAGGGAGCCGTGAAAAAAATCTCCATTCCTGGGTCTCACGCCCTTTGGCAGGAGCAGTCACCACCATGGGGGTGCCGCACAGTTCCTGATGGCTGGTGACAAATATCCTGTCAACTCTCAGCTTCTTGGCATCAAATAACCCATCCCTGTCCCCAGGAGCAGAGCTGCTTCTGGCCCCGGAGGCCTGGCTGTCTGCTAGACGCCCAGCTCCTGAGCAAGAATCTGGCTGAGGTGTGGAGAAACAGGAGTCAAATCCAAGCATCTTAATTGTTGAGGAAAGAAGACAGGAAAGAGGACTTCATCTCACAATGACTTAAAATTGGACAGTGATGATAATGATAGCCAGCATTTCCTGTGTGCATTATTCTGAGCACGGGAACTACTGTCCCCATCCTACAGATGAGAAAGCAAAGGCAAGGCACAGGTAAGTTATTTGCCCAAGGTCATATGGGCGGGGAAGTGGTGAGGTCAGAGCTGACACCCAAGTCCAGGCTCCCACCTGCTGCTCTATTCCACCAAGCCCTGGGGTTTTAATAGCTTTCTTACCTTTGGCACAAAGGAAAGAGCTCATTAATCCCCCACACCGCCAAGAAACAGACTCCATTTGGCCAGACTGTTTTCTGGCACTTCTCCAGGGCAGCTAGCTTTCGGATGTCCTACTTTGGAGAAGAAGAAAGTAGGCTTCAGGCACAGAGCATCAGAGCACAGCTGGGCCACCGATGGGACAAAAATGTGAACCATATGCTCGTCTGAGAAATCAGAGAACCAAGGGTCTCTTCCTCCTGAACTGGAGTTCCTGAGAAAGGGTCTTCAGAAGGTCCAAACGAGGCAGATGCCAGAACTCTGGTCCCCTTCACACCTCGTCCTAGATGCCAAAGTCAGCCCCCCAACACCCCTTTCCTCCAAACGCCCCCAGGGACGGAACAAAGTGGAGGCTTCAGAGAGCAAATCCCTCCCATCACATTCTGAACCTCGTTCATCCAACTCAAGCCATGCCAGCCTCCTGTCAGTTCCTCCAATTTGCCAAACCTGTTCCTACCTCAGGGCCTTTGCACCCACAGCCCTCTCTGCCAGGAACCTTTTTTTTTTCAACTCTTTGCATGGCTGGCCCCTTTTTATCCTTCAAGTCTCAGCTCAAATGTCACTTCCTTAGACAGGCCCTTCCTGACCCCACTAAGGTATCCCTCTCACCAACTGCTTATATCACACAGTATCCTGTTTTAGTTAGGTGCCTGGCACAGAGTAGAAGCCCTCTAAATATTTGCTGAATGAATACACTGATCTTTATTTCCAGTCAGGTTAATGAAATGATGATTATCTTCTTGAGAATTCACCAGAACAAAGGCTCTAGTTTGCTAGAGTTGTAAACTCTACTTGTGGAATACCAGACCAGCCATATTCCACAGAAACCAAAAGACAATAAAAGCAACAAAATGATTACAATAATATTAACATAGCTGTCATCATTTAACGCACACTATGTGCCAGGAACTGTACGAGGTATTTTACTAGTTTAAGGTTCATTAATTAAGCCTGTGGTGGACTTGTTCTTCATTTTACAGAGAAAGACACCGAGACTTGAAAAAGCTATGTCACTTGCCTAAGTTCACAATTTAGTAAGGATCAAATACAGTGTGGGGCCCTTAACCACTGCCCAGCCCCCACCCTGCACAGGGCTTACGGCAATGTGCCTTGAGCCTGGAATGACAAGGCATCTGGGAAAGTGACTCGTTATTCTTAGGAGATTCAGCCTGGCTCTGTCTTTCTCCCACAAAGAACACACAGCTGCTCACAATTCCCAAAATTCCAACTCTATAATCATATCTGTACTAAGCAAGCTTATTGATCAGAGTTGGATATAAGCTTTCATGTTTTTTTTTAAAAAAAGATTTTATTTATTTATTTGAAAGAGAGAGAGCATGAACAGAGGGGTGGTGTGTGTGTGGGGGGGAGGAGGAACAGAGGGAGAGGGAGAAGCAGACTCTCCGCTGAGCAGGAAGCCTAACTCGGAGGCTCGATCCCAGGACCCTGAGATCATGAGCTAAGCCGAAGGCAGATGCTTAACCAACTGAGCCACCCAGGTGCCCCAAAATGTTATGTTTTATATGTAAAATATAAAATCATTGCTGGGCAGATATTTTTAGCCAAAGTTACTGGTCAAACTGGGCTTCACTTCCCCTGGAACTGAGCTTAGGACTCGACATACTTGAAGCCAAGACTCAACTACTCTTCATGTTCAAAACTCTCATATAAGGCCTGAAAGCACTAGATAATTCTTATGCATGTGTTTGTGTGCCAGACACCTTATAATTCCAACTCATTTAACCCTCACAACCACCTCATGGGGCAGGTCCTATTTTTATCCCCACCTCACAGATGAGAACGGTAACGTCCCGAGAAGGGGCAGTCCCTTGCCTAAGATCACCCAGCAGGTAAGCGGCAGAACCAGATTTGAACCTCAGCCCCTGGCTTGGGTCTGCTTTCAATCGCTGCACCTCACTGCCTCTCTAACCCTGAGCTGACATCTGCCCAGTAGATACTGTACGTCAGTTCTGTTTAGCTGTTCATTGTACCACAAGAGTCATTCATTCATTCATTCATTCAGACATGTTTTTAAACCCTACTGCATGGTCAGGATTGGGATAAGGGAAGTGGATGCAAGGTTCCCACCTTCCAAACATTTGGCTTAGGTGAACTAATGATTGAAAAGACAATTTCATAACATCATAGTTAATCTGAGAGGCTCAAAGTTTTCCCAGTAAGATCAGGAACAAGGCAAGGGTGTCGCTTCTCACCACTACATTTCAACATCATGCTGGAAGCCCTACCTAAAGCAATAAGACAAGAAAAGGAAATAAAAGATATACTGATTGGAAAGGAAGAAATAAAATTGTCTTTGTTCACAAATGATAAGATCATATATGTAGAAAATCCTGAAAATCAAATAAAAACAAAGAAAACACAAAGCTCCTAGAATGAGTAAGTGATTACAGCAAGGTTGTAGGATACAAGGTTAACATAAAAAATCAACCGTTGTCCTATACTGCAGCAGTGAAAAAGTGGAATTTGAAATTAAAAACTCAGTATCATGTACATTAGCATCCCCCAAAATGAAATATTTAGGTATAAATCTAACAAAATATGTACAAGAACTATATGAGGAAAATTCTGATGAAAGACATCGAAGAACTAAATAATGCAGAGATATTATGTTCATAAATGCTAAGATTCAATGTTGTCAAGATACCTGTTCTTTCTAGCCAGGCCCGGTGACATGTGCCTGTAGTCCCAGCTACTTGGGAGGCTGAGGCAGGAGGATGCCCATCAGATGTCAGCACTAAGTTCAGCATCAATATGGTAAACTCCCAGGAGCAGCAGGACCACCAGGTTGCCTACAGAGGGGTGAACTGGCCCAGGTCAGAAATGGAGCAGGTCAAAACTTTTGTGCTGATCAGCAGTGGGATCGTGACAATGAATAGCCAGTACACTTCAGCCTGGGCACCCCAGTGAAACCCCATCTCAAAAAAAAAAAAAAAGGTTCCAGTTCTTTCCAACTTAATCTGTAGATTTAATGTGACCCCAGAAATTCTGAGCACTGATAAAATGATTCTGAAATTTATATGGAGAGAAGGGCACCTGGGCTGCTCAGTTGGTTTAGTTCCACTCTTGATTTTGGCTCAGGTCATGGTCTCAAGGTCATGAGATCAAACCGTCGGACTCTGCACTCAGTGGGGAGTATGCTTGAGAGTCTCTCTTTTTTTTTTTTTTTAAAGATTTTTATTTATTTATTCAACAGAGAGTGTGAGAGACAGAACACAAGCAGGGGGAGTGGGAGAGGGAGAAGCAAGGTTCCCACAGAGCAGGGAGCCCAAAGCAGGGAGCTTGATCCCAGGACTCTGGGATCATGACCTGAGCCGAAGGCAGACGCTCAACGACTGAGCCACCCAGGCGCCGCCCCCCCTTCTGCCACTCCCCGCCACTCAATCTCTCTAAATAAATGAATCTTAAAAAAAAAAAAAAAATGAAGTTTGTATGGAGAGCCAGAGACCCAGAATAGCCAAGGAGAGGAACAAAGTCAGAGGACTGATACTACCCAACTTCAAGATTTACTACAAAGCTATAGTAGTTAAGAAAGGATGGTATTGGTGGTACTGGTGAAAGAATAAACAAATAGATTAATGGAACTGAAGAGACAGCCCAGAAATAGACCCACATAAGTAGAGTCAACTGATCTTTGACAAAAGAGCAAAGACAATACAATGGGGCAAAGATAATCTTTTCAACAAATGCTGCTGGAACTGAACATCCACATGCAAAACAATGAATCTAGACACAGACTTTATACCTTTCACAAAAGTTAACTCAAAATGGATCACAGACCTAAAGGTAAAACAAAAAATTATAAAACTCCTAGAATACAGGAGAGAAGATAATGCTGCACCTTGGGTATAGTAATCATTTTTTTTTGATATAACACCAAAGGCATAACCCACGGGAAAAAAACACTGATAAGCTGGACTTCATTAAAATTTAACAAATTAAATTTAATGAATTAATTTAACAGGGAATTTAACTTCTCTGTTAAAGAAAATATCAAGACAATGAGAAGAAAAGCCACAGACAGTGAGAAGATATTTGCAAAAGGTTTAAAAAATGGGCCATTTAGCAACGTCTTAATAGACACCTCACTGAAGAAGACCTATAGATGACAGACAAGCTTATGACAAGATGTTCCACATTATATGTCATCAAGGAAATGCAAATTAATTAAAACGAGAGGGGTGCCTGGCTGGCTCAGTTGGTATAGTACATGACTCTTGATCTCAGGGTCATGAGTTCAAGCCCCGATAGGCCTAGAGCTTACTTAAAAACAAACAAACAAAAACCACCACAACAACAAGATAACCACCACACACCTATTACAATGGTCAAATCCAGAACACTGATACCAAGTGCTGGTGAGGATGTGGAAAAACAGGAACACCCATTCATTGCGGGTGGTTATGCAAAATGGTACAGCCACTTTGGAAGATAATTTAGCGCTTTCTTACAAAAGCAAACATACTCTTACCATTTGATCCACTAATCATGCTCCTTGGTATTTATCCAAAGGAGCTGAAAACCTATAAAAACCTACAAACAGATGTTTACGGCAACTTTATTCACAGTTGCCAAAACCTGGAAGTAAGCAAGACGTTCTCTGTAGATGAATGGATAAAGTCTGGTACATCCAAACAATGGAATATTATTCAAGCCATAAAAAGACATGGAGAAACCTTAAGTATATTTACTAAGTGAAAGAAGCCAATCGGAGAAGGTTATATACTGTATCATTCCAATCCTGTAACATCGTGGGAAAGGCAAAACTATGGCGACAGTAAAGAGATCGATGATTGCCAGGGGTTAGGGGGAGAGAAGGATGAACTGATGGAGCACACAGGATTTTTAGGGCAGTAAAACTATTCTTTATGATACTACAATGGTAGATATGTGTCATTACACATATGTCCAAACTCATAAAATATACACCAAGAGTGTGGAGACTATGTAAACTATGAACTCTGGGTGACAGTGATGGGTCAGTGGAAGTTCAACAATTGTAATAAAAGTACCACTCTGGTGGGCGATGTTGATGACGGGACGCTGTGCATGGGTGGGGAAGGGGTACTCTCCATTTTGCTATGAAATCTGAAACTGCTCTAAAAAGTAAAGTCTATTAAAAAAAAATCAGGCTACCAAAACAAGCCATCAGTGAAAAGGTCCATATTATTCTGAGATACCAGATATCTATAATTCAAAAAAACTGAACATTATGAAAAATCAGGGTTTGTTTCTTTTTTAATTAAGACTTGATTTTTCACACATCTATAATGGGCCTGACGCAGACCCATCTCTTGGGGCTGCCAAGAGGGTTAGATGAGCTAACCCAACTACCTGCAACGCCTGGCACCTGGCAAACGCATGATAAATGTTACCTATTATTATCTCCAGCACCCTGGACAGTACCCCGACACACAGTAGGCACTCCTTGGCCCAAGGGGGCCCAGCCATCTGAGGAGAGAGGCCCAGCTCAAGGGAGAAGGCGACCTGGGAAGGCCTCTAGGAGCCAATGGGATTGTCCTGTAGGCAATCAGACAAGTAGGTAAATAAGACCTGCCTAGACAAAACCGGTTCTGCAGCCTTTCTCCTGCTGCTTTAGGCACTCTTCCCAGAGCCTGCCTCTCGCCTTTGATCTAGGAGGTATAATTGTTTCCCTGATTAGACAGATACAACTCAAGAGGCTTTAGAATTCTGTCCCTCACAAGCTTTCTTCCAGCACCTCAGGTTAGAAGCCAGCAGTTTTGCCACATTCCAGGGGTCACTTTCTGCAAATCAACCCCAACGTGTACATGTGTAATATGCTGGGAGGAATGATGGATAGAATGGTAAATGGATTCATGTGCTTGCAAATATTTACCGGGCACCCCTGTGATGATGCATTTCTCTTCTATTGGAGAGACAATTAGGAAAATTCTGGATTTCCCAGCCTTCCTTGCAGTTAAGAGCAGTCACATGGCTTTATATGGCCAATGACATAAAAAGGGGAGCCTAGTGGAATGACCATTCCTGACTAAACAGACAATCCTCTGCTCCAGGTACGTGTAGGAAGGTGTTTCTCGGAAGAGATGAGGTGTTCCTGGTAACAAAGGCACTGTTCCCCTGAATAATGGTGGCACTGCCATCGCGGCCATCGAATAATAGAGAGTAATGTAGAGACTTCCTGAGGGCAAGCAGAGAGGGTGCAATGACAGTACCAATAACAGCTGGCAGCCACTGATGTCACCACTTGCTGCGCACTGTTTTAAGTGCAACACAAATGTTAACTCACTTCCTCCTCAGCACCAGACCACGAGGCAGGTATTATTATTTTCATTTATAGATGGATAAAGTCAAGGACACGGGATAAGTTACTTGCCCAGTGGAGACAGTAACTGGCAGACGGGTTTCAGGACCCAGGTGATGAGGCTCCTGAATCAAAAGTCTTCATTGTGAGCTATGGGAACAAAGTCTGAGCCTGAGCCAGGCCTGTGAAAATTAACGGAAGCCATCACCACTTTGTACTGAGTGCTTACTATGTGGCTACCTTGGAACTGAGCACAGTGTGTGTTATCCTCTGAAAACCCCTATGGCTGGCACCATGATTGTGTCTGAAAAGAGTGGTTATGGACTTGTCCTGTGTCACATGATTGGTAAGGACCGTGTGGGTCGGAGGTACGGGCCTGTAAACCCACAGACACTAGATCACACCTCTTGGGAAGACCTCACAAGAGAAATTTTCTTTCATTATTAACCACAGTCAATAACCTGCTCTCAAGGACATTCTTGGCCTCTCCTTCACCACACGTGATAAAGGCCACATGCACTTGGCCACAGAGAAAAAGCAGGGCATGGAAGGAAACAGAGCAGAACTCCACACCCAGGTGCTCCTAGAATCAAGGCCATGGTCCCTCCCTTGGCCTTTAGGCCCAGGCAGCCAGAACAGGCCCCTCCTCCTTTACTTTCACCTCACAGGCCCTCCCTGGACCCTGGAAGCCACGCTCCCCAGGACCTCTACACATGCTGTTCAGGCTATTTTCTCTGCCTGGAATGCTCTTCCTCAATACACACTTTTCTCTTTCCCCTGATTAACTCCTACCCATCCTTCAGTGTTCAACTGCCGGGCTGGATAGAGATTTCTACCAAAAAAAAAAAAATAAAAAAAAAGCGAAGTGTAGGATAGGGTGTACGCCACATTTTGCATAAGGGAAGATAAAAAACAGATATCCGTATTTGCTCAAAAAAAACTTTAGCAGAGTATGTAAAAAAAACTAATACAAATGGTTGCTTAAGGGGTGGAGGAAGAGGTAGGCAGGAAAGGGAGTAGCAGAGAAAGACCCGTCAACGTGTATGTCTATACACGGAAATGGACTTTTCAAGCATAAAAATGCATGACCTAATTTTTTAAAAAGGGTCACAAATAAAAAAAAAAGCAGGAGTAATGGGCAGAGGGTGAGAGAAGGCGCCTAAATATATCCTTTTTTTTTAAAATTTTTTCAAGATTTTATTTATTTATTTGACAGAGAGAGACACAGTGAGAGAGGGAACACAAGCAGGGGGCGTGGGAGAGGGAGAAGCAGGCTTCCCGCTGAGCAGGGAGCCAGATCCCGGGACCCAGGGGTCACAACCTGAACCGAAGGCAGACGCTTAATGACTGAGCCACCACGGCGCCCTTAAATGTGTCCTTATGTGGAACTGCCTGATAATGTCTGACTCCCCCAGCTGCCTGTGGGTTCCTAAGGGCAGGCCTAAACCTGCCGTGGCTGCCAGCTGGGGGCCTGCCACGCAGCGGTTGCCCAAGAAATGCTTTGAGTGAGCATGCGCAGAGGCAGGACCCGGCCCACCTCCAGCCACACACCTGGGCTTGGCCCACAGCTTGCTGCCCAGCTGTTTTCTACGAAATAAATGGGTGAGGGGGAAGGGAGCACAGTCACCTTGCAAGAAAAGTGCTCTAAGACATGCTGTTGAAGGAAACTGTGTCATGTAAGGATCGGCAAGCCTTTTCTGTAAAGGGCCTTGTACTAAATATTTTGAAGTCTGGGAGCTGTACGGTTTCTGTTGCAACAACTCAACTCTCCTGAGACAGCGTGGATGCAGCGCAGACGATACCTAACCGGATAAACATGGTTATGCTCCTGTAAAACTTTATTCGTGGATGCGCAACCCAAAGGTCATGCCATTTCTCATGTCATGAGAGGTTCTTTTATTTCTCAACCATTAAAAATGTAAAAAGGTAAAAACCTGGGTCATGTAAAAACAGGCAGTGGGCCAACGAGGGCCCATGGGCTGTAGTCTGCTGCCCTTGGTGTAGATTGCGAGTATGGCTTTCATTCATATCGTAGTTGTACATACACAGAGAATTTCTGAAAGGAGGTGGGACACAGTGGAGGGAGGGTTCAGGGGAAGGAAGAAAGTTGACTTTATTTTTAAATAATGTACCAAGTGCAAATGAATAAAAGACCATTTTAAAGTCAGTACTACAGAGAGAAAGGGGAGACTGTGTCTGGGGTGAAGAGCCCAAGCTCTGGAGCGAGAGACCACAGCTGGAAACCCAGCTCTCTTCCTCACTTGCTGTGAACCCGAAAGGCAAGTTGTTTTTTCTTGCTGAGCCTTAGCACCACGGGGCTAATGTTAATACAGGCCTCACGGGATGCTGGGAGGATTTCTTGCTTAACCCTTTTGCACGGTGTCAGACACCTGGAAAGTGCTGGCTATTATTATCTTCCTTATTAAGAGTCTTTTGTGGAGAAAAGGCCTTCTCCGAAGGGAGGCCTGAAGCGTAACTGTGGCTATGAATTTCCCCTTGAGAGCCCGCCCAGTCCCACAGCGAGTCATACAACTGTTCACATAATAGACGCCCTGTGACATGAGGAAGTTCATTTGTATTAGCAACCGCATTCCACAGAGATGCATCCTGGAGCCACGTCGGCACATCCTGTTCCACGGAGAAGGCAGCCAGCTCCCCAACTCTGGGTCTGCCCCTGACCGCCACACAGGGGGTACTGCAGGGCTGTGCACCCGGGAGATCATAAGGTGGCCATTTGTGAAACACCTACTGTGTGCAAGGAGTTACAGGCATACAGCCCTCTGCACTTCACCTGGAGGTTGCAGGTGCAACCACGAGCTTCTTTTGCAATCGCTGGGGGGACCAGACAGCAGCTGCTTTGGTTGTGTGCTCCCAAAAACCTCTCGCATTTCCCTGAGTGTTGATTCATTCAAGAAATATTTACTGACATCCTAAGGGCCAAGCCTTGTTCCAGGCACTTGGTCTTAACCAGGATCCTCATTCTTCAGCTGTCTCCCTCTGAACTTGGGAGACCTGCCAGGAAGATACCTTGCATATCTCAGTCTCTCCTTGCAAAGTAGGTAAATAACTGATACTTATTAGGGCAATTTATTAGGTCAAGTGACTGAGCATGGAGTACAGGAGGAGTCGGGGCCTGACTGATGTCTCTGCCCTAACTTCAGGTGATAGCAGCCCACTTTTTCTGGGGACAACCGGTCCTCCACGGTTCCTCCTGGCGGAGGGGGCTGGAGGAGGCCTGGCCAATCACAGGTCCCAATCAGCCACGTGACCCAAGCTGGGCCAATCAGCTGCTCTTCTTCAGGAATTTGAATTCCAAGCTGCCGATAAAAACAGTGCTAATGCTAATAATATAATAATGACACAAATAACCAAATAATGAAAATAACAATAAAATAAAAATCGTGGCTAATATATACCTAGTGACACACTCTGTACTAAGCACTGTTTTCAAGGTCCCAAGTATCAGCTTGCTGGCTCCTGGCAGAAACCCTCCTGTCTTAGAGCCGACAGACCGAGGCCCAGGAAGGCTGGAAAACCTGCTAAGTGGTGGTGAGGTTGGGAATCACGCCCAGGAGCCCTGAGACAGTCAGAGGTCTTCCTGCTGCCTCAGTGCCTCCTCCTTTGCCAGGACAGCCCTGAAGGTGAGGCCCCGAGCACAGCCTTCAAGATGCCCCAGAGCCGCTTGACCCAGGCGGTCTCACCTTTACTGCAGGTGTCCAGCGGGTTTCTGTTGCCTGCAACCCAAGAACCCGGATTGATAAACCAGGACTGTGTACTTGGTTTCACCCCTTCCGCCAAAGAGCTGGCAGTGCTCCCAAGTGCTGCAAGGGCAGGGGCAGCTCAGGAACATTTCAGCAGGTGGAGTTGGTGGTCAGGGCATCTGGGGGCAGCCCGTGCCTGCAAAAGCAGCCGTCTTTCCACCTGGGGAAGGAAAGCCACCAGGAGCACGAGGGAAAGCCAAGGATGCACAGTAGTGGGTGCCATCCCGGGGGCGGGGGGGGGAGGCTACTGCTGGTGCTCTGGGTGGACCGATCCTTTGTTATAACACCACTCCTCTGCATTGATTTCTGCATGCCTCCTGGGGGGTAGTATCCAATGGCTGTACCCTTGACCCCCACACCAAGTTCCGCTGTCTGGCAGTCCCTGTCAACCCCTTGCCTAACTTGGATTCCGGTTTTCTATTAGCGGTTTTAAGCCCCACAACACAAAAGGCTTAGTTATTTATTAATACCCACAGAGACTTTCCTCCATGCCAGAGGGAGTTCTAGAGGTCTTACCTGTAACTACTCATTTAACCCTCACGGCCACCAATGAAGTGGGCACGAGGACCAGCGTTGCACCCATCTTAAAGATGAGGAAACGGACTTGCTAGCAGGCAAGGGAGCCTTGATGTCAGGCGGTGTCCTCAGAGTCCAGTGGGCGTGGGGGGTTCTGACCAATACTTAGGGCTTTCAGCTTCACCCTGGAAGGTGATCTGCTTTCCCTCTGCCTGGATGCTGCCCTCTTGCCGCCATTCAGCCTGAGGGCTTGGCGAAGACATGTGCCTCCTCAGGAAGCCCCCCCCCCCGCCGCACCCCCCACCAGATTCCCCGAGCCCCGGGGCAGGCCCTCTCNCCCCCGCCGCACCCCCCACCAGCTTCCCGGAGCCCCGGGTCAGGCCCTCTCTTCCAGGCGGTAATCTGCTCCCTGAGCTCCCTGTAGTTTCCCTTTATGGTATTGATCACAGCAGCGATCAGTGTTGGTGAAGTTATTTGTCGAGTGTCTGAATCCCTGCCTCCCCCTCTAGGTTGTCGATTCCAGGGAGGCAAGGGACATGCTTAATGATGCACCTGTGTCTGGTGGCCCAGATCTGGCACCGCGTGGATCCTGTAAATATCTTCTGAGTAACAAATCAACTGCTTTTTTAAAATTCATGTTTAAAACTAGGACAACTAAACACCGGGTCTTAAAACCTGAAACCGGGCTGGCCTAGAATCAAGGGAGAAAGAGATCGGTAGTCAACGTGAGCATCTACTTGGTGGCATCTACTTGGTGGCGCAAAGGAAGGGGGGATGTACCACGGGGTGAAAGAACAGAGGGAGGGGGTCTGTGATGGCACATTTATGGAAACTCAAAAGTCGTTGTTAAAAATAAACACTGGGGGGCGCCTGGGTGGCTCAGTAGGTTAAAGCCTCTGCTTTCGGCTCAGGTCATGATCTCAGGGTCCTGGGATCGAGGCCCATATCGGGCTCTCTGCTCGGCGGGGAGCCTGCTTCCTCCTCTCTCTCTGCCTCTCTGCCTACTTGTGATCTCTCTCTCTCTCTGTCAAATAAAGAAATAAAAAAAAAAATCTTTAAAAAAAAAAATAAACACTGGGGAAGCAAAAGCATGAAAGTGAACACAAACTTCTCTGTCCAGAAATTCAAGGTTTCTGTAACTCCTGCACTTTACTTTCTGCCCTCATCTTCCTCTTTAAGGTTAGTTAAAAGCACAGGCCAGAAGTGGTGCCTCTGGGTTCAAATCCCATCTCTATCACAAACAAACATACGATCTTGAGTGGGTCGATTAACCCCCTGCATCAGGAAAATGGGGACACGGCAGGATCGAGCTCACGAGGCTGTAAAATGAGTTCATCCAGGCATACCGGCCAGGCATACCGGCAGCAAGCACCAAAGACCAGCTGTTACCGTTACTATGAGTGGTATCACTGCTCTTCAACCCCCACGAGGAAGACCACGGGGAGGTCACATTGCCAATGGGCTGTATAACGTCCGGCAATTTTCTATCCCTGACACCTAAGCTGCCCTCTCTCTTTGTTGCTGACCTTCCTGGGTTCTGAGCCAATAAATCAGTCCCTCATCTGCCTCAGGTGACCCAAGAGGAGCTTGGACACTTCAAATCAAGCATTTCAATATAATACCAACATCCAGTCATTTGAGAAGCCAACTGCACATCTTCTGGCACAGTAAAAAGGTACAAAGTGGTTGCATTAGATGTTTACCTCAACCTACTCAATGATGCACCTGGCCCCCTCAATCCTCCCACTTCCCCCAAAAGGACAAATACTCTAAATAGCACAGATGTCCACCATTCCAGTCCATGAGCATTTGCTGTGGTGTGAATGTGAGATGAGAGTCAAGCATATGCTCTTCCCTCAGGCAGGCTCAGCTCATCATGGAGCAGATCGCCACTCTGAAAAGCATCTAGTGTCTTCAAGAAGCACACTGAAGGGCTGCCTGGGTGGCTCAGTCAGTTGGGCATCTCCCTTGGGCTCAGGTTGTGATCTCACAGTCCTGAGATTGAGCCCCCCTGTGGGGCTACCTGCTCAGCAGGAAGGCTGCTTCTCCCTCTCGTTCTGCCCCCACCCCTGCTCGTGTGTGCTCTTTCTGTTTCAAATAAATAAATAAAATCTTATTTTTTTTTTAAAAAAAGGACATTGTTCATATAACATGCCCTCCAAAGGGCAAGCCCCTTTGGCAGGCACGTCTCAGAAGAAAGAACATGTTTTGAACTCAGGAAAGAAACCGGCTGTATGGGGTATAGTGGCATATCTACTTGTTTCCCAATACCCATTCTCCCCTTTCCTTTAAAAACTGAACTCCTACATTTAGCCAGGCACATGGCTAATGTGAATGAAGACTACAATTCCCAGCATCCCTTGCAGCAAGGTGTGGTCACCTGACTAAATTCAGACCAATGAGATGGGAGCAGGAGAGGTGTAGGTGACTTCTGGGTAACACCTTTGAAGTGTGGTAGAACTCAGGAGCTCCAGTAATTTAGAGTGGGGGGAAAGACCTATTTTCACTAGCCTTTAACTAAAATTCAGCATTTCCTTTAACTATGAATGCTGGCAAACCACAGTTTTCACACCTGTGAATTTGTCACCAGTAGCAATCACAGGTATTTTTAAAAATCACATTAGTTCTTACACACATCTCAAAATAACATTCATGCCCCTTAGTACTTGGAAATCATGTAGTTATTCGGGCACCTGGTTCCTCAGTTGGTTAAACGACTGCCTTCGGCTCAGGTCATGATCCTGGAGTCCTGGGATCAAGTCCTGCATGGGGCTCCCTGCTCAGTGGGGAGTCTGCTTCTCCCTCTGCCCAACCCCCCCACTCATGCTCTCTCTCAATCTCTCTCTTTCAAGTAAATAAAATCTTTAAAAAAGTAAATAAATCACGCAGTAATTAGACCCATCACTGGATTTTGCCATACTAGATCACAGACTTGTTATCTTCACAACTCAAAAACGTATTTCAACACAACTGGTTTACTTTGTAATCCCATGTGTTTTATGAATTCAAAACGAGATTTTGAGAAATCGATGCCCAAAAGTCTCTGGCACACCAATGTTAAGAACCTCTGCCTGTTTTTCAGAAAGTTAAAACATAGTTAAAACATGGCCCATCAATCCCACTCTTAGGCATATATCCAAGAAAACTGAAAAATATGTTCACAGAAAAATCTACACATAAATGAACGTTCACACTGCATTCAGAATAGCCAAAAAGTGGAAATAATCCAAAGGTCCATCATCTGATGAATGGATAACCAAAATGTGGTACACCCATACAAAAGAATGTCCAGCCACAAAAAAGAAATTAAGTACTGGCCGTCATTTTGCTGAGTGAAAGAAGCCAGATAGAAAAGGCCCTATATTGCATAATTTAATTTACATGAAATGTCTAGAACAGGCAAATCCATAGAGACAGAAAGTAGATTAGTGGTTTCCAGGGATTGGGAGGAGGGGGAAAGAGGGAGTGAATAGGTTCTGAGTTTCTTTTTGGGGTCACGGAAATGTTCTGCAATTAGATTATGATGATAGTGCACAACCTAGTGAATACACTAAGAACCACTGAATCGTACACTTAAAAGGGGAAATTTATGTGAATTTTAGGTCAAAAAAAATTTCCTGCCTTAAGAAGGTGGCAGGAAATTTCACTCTGTCCTCTCACATCTTCCCTTCTCACGGGCTGGAATGTGCATGATGGTGGGGAGTCGTTCTGGGCCATGCAGATGAGGGCAACATCCCAGGAACAGGGAGCAACAAATTGGCAGGCCCCCAACACTGCTCGTCAGGGCTGCCTCGTCAGCCCTGGGCTGCTCGCTCTCAAGCTATTTCACGAGAGGCAAATCAACCGCTCTCCCATTCACACCACTGCTATTCTGGGTCTGTTACAGCAGCCAAACCCAGAGTCAACGAATCCTCGACATCTTAAGGAAAGGTTAAGGGTGATCTCGCTTCACAGCCTCTCTGCTTGACCTGATGGCTGCCGAAGTTAATTCTTCCATGAGATGCGCCCCCATATTCTCCAGCATCCCCACATCTGCCTTCCGCCAGAGAAGAAAATTCAGCCACCTTCACCATTCTGCCAGTTTGGTGACCACTTCGCCCTGCACTGGGAGGCTGGCTGTGGCTTTAGGAGGGAGGACAGCGACCTGCAACAACGCTTCCATCCTTGTCAGACTGCCGAGATTCTGAAGTCTCAGCAGCTGGTTCCTTGGAGGTATCTGGAGAGCCACGTGTTAAAAACACTTGGCCTTAGCTCTCCACTCCCCGGTTCCCTCCGATACAAGATGACTAACAGGCTAATTAAAAACCTGTGTTAATTGTCAAACTCCAGCCAACGTGGTGAAGTTTTTAGTGTTAGGAGATATATAGATAAGAGTTCAGCTGGCCCCAAGACTCTAAAAGGAGGGTCTGGGCATCATTAATGCCAAAAGGCCTACAAAAATATGACTGAAGCACGCATTTCAGTTCATCAGCAAGTAAAACTTTCCCTTTGAAATTTCACTGCCACAGTTTTTAATACTTCCGGCTTGTCATTATTCCCTGCTCCAGTTCAATGACAGGCTAGCCATAATTTCAAATGAGTAAACCATTCCAATTCAACCACATTCATTCAAAAGATCTTTTTTTTTTTTCCTGGAGCACCTAGTATGGACTGAGGATGCAATGGGAGGAACTATAAATAGACCTGGGCTTGACCTTCCTGTGGGGCAGACAGACGTGAAACATGTAAACATTACGCGTAATTAAATATGATAACTGCTCTGACGGTTTGCTGGGTGAGAAGAACAGGGGCCCTGGTTTAGATTCAGGATGGTCTGGGAGGGCCTCTTGGAAGACCTGACATTTAAGCTTCGGTCTGCAGGATGAGAAGGACAAGGCCAGGTGAAAAGTCAACACGCAGAGCATTTTAAGGACAAGGGAGAGCACATACAAAGGCTCTGGGGTCGGAAAACAGCTTGGCTTGTTTGAGAAGCTACACGAATGCCTGGCTGGTGAGCCGTGAGTGAGACTTGGCAAGGGCGGCATCACAGTGCAGGTCCCTGTGACAAGGACTTTTTCCCCACAAAGCACCCTATTTTACCGTGGAGCCCAGACACCACCGCCCCCCACCCCACTCCTTCAGGCCACGAGATAACCAGGGAGCTCTGGCCCTGACCCAGGCCTAACAAAGCCCATCAAGGCATCCTGCCTTCCCAGGTCACCGTGATGGTGATAGTTGTGGCAGGTGACCTAAGCTAGCAAGAAGTGTGTTACAGAACATTTGTAGAAAAGGTCCCACAAAAAAGGTCTTTAGCCCTCTTTTTCCACTGGACTTGTGGCTTGTAATCAAGGCTGGGGTTTGTTTCAATCATCTTATAACTATCAGAGAACAGCCAAATTGAGACTGAAACTGTGATAAATATACAGTTGCCCTTTGTCCCTGGTTGCTGACACAGAGCTTCTAAAACCCTTGGAATTTCTTGAATGACAGGGGTGATAGGAACATCTTGTGTTATTCTTAACAAACAAGCCTCTGGCAACCTGAGTCTATGCTAATAAAGCGGCCCCTGGCTTAGAGGGCCTCCCCCCAGATAGCTTGGGGATGGGGGCTGGTCACCAGAAAGAGCAAGGTGTGGTAAAAGGGTTGGAACTGGCAGTCCCACCCCACAACCTGCAGGAAGGGAGAGGGGCTGGAGATGAAGCTCATTAGCACTGGTTGGTGATTTAATTAACAACAGGACGGGAGAGCTCCCAGGTCGGGGAACATGGCAGCGCTGTGTGGGGAAGGTCATGGAAGCTCTGTGCCTCTTCCCCTATACCTTGTCCTATGCATCTCTTCCATCCAGCTGTTCCTGAGTCGTATCCTTCCCAATAAAGCAGTAAATGAGGGGGAAGTGTCTTGCTGAGTTCTGTGAGCCATTCCAGCAGCAAATCATCAAATCTGAGACGAGGGTCACTGGACCCCCCAATCTATAGCCCGCCGGTCAGAGGTACAGGTAGTGATCTGGGATTTGCTACCGGTGTCTGCAGCTAAGACCGGGTAGTTGTGTCAGAACTGAACAGAATGGTAGCACACCCAGTTAGCACCCGGAGAGCTGGAGAATCGGTCGGAATGAGGAAAAACCCCATACATTTGGTGTCATAATTGTTACCAGTAAAAACAGCCCAGAGGAACCAACTGAGAGATCACGAAGAAAAACCTCAGTAGTGCTACTAACAGTATTTGAGCTCTGGATCAAGCAGCACCTAAAGCAGATTATCCCCTGGACTTCAATTATGTTAAGCCAACAATCTCTCAATGTCCTTAAACCAGTTTGGGTTGGGTTTTCTGTTACTTGCAGCCCCAAGACTCCAACTGCTAGAAATGGGGAATCACTGAAGTGTTTACACTGGGCTCTGACATGACTTCATCTCTATCTCTGGAGAATGGAATGGAAGACGCAGGGATGGAAGCAGTGGGTCCACCGGGAGGCAACTGCAACAGTTCCAGTGAGAGAGGAGCTCACCGAAGCCCCTTCACAAGACTAAGTAACATTACCGAGCAATTACTGTGTGACGAACTGAGCTGGGGGCTTTACTGGCGTGGACTAATAACCTAACAACCCCAGTGCAGGGGCAGTATTATCAATGCTACTTTTTTCTACTCAAGGTTGAATTGGGTCCCCCCGAAATGTATGTGTTGAAGTCTTAACCTCCAGTACTTTAGAGTCTGACCTTATTTGGAGCTGGGGTGGCGGCAGCTGTAGTTAAAGTTAGAGTGAAGATACGCTGGGCTAGGGTGGGCCTCTCCTCCAATAGGTCTGGTGTTCTGATAAGAAGGGGAAATCTGGACCCGGACACACACACGGGGAGACCGCCACGGGAAGATGAAGGCACGGGTTACGGTGATGCAGCAGGAGCCAAGGAATGCCAAATATTAGCAGCCAGCCAGCAGAAGCTAGCAGTGAGGTGTGGAACCGATTCTTCCTCACGGACGTCAAAAGGAATCAACCCTATCAAGACCTTGATCTTGGACTTGCAGCCTCTAGGACTATGGGACAGTACATTTCTGCTGTTTAAGCCACCCAGTCTGTAGTACTTGGTTACAGCAGCCCCAGCAAACAGGACTGTGAGGAGGAAACTGAGGCCCCAGAGGACGAGGTAGCCTGCACCAAATTCCCCAGTCGGCACTCAAAGCACTGGGTCTGCCCACCTTGGGAAGCCATGTTTCCAACCACTGTGCTGTTCCTCTGGCCTTGCAGGAACCGCTCTGCCCTCAACCGTGGGATCTAGAAAAGTCCTGAGCCCTCCATGTGGCCCCGTCTTCCATCTGCATGATGGCCATCTGCCCACCCCGCCCCCTCTGCCTGGCAGGTGAGGAAAACAGATGAGAATGGCTGCAGAGGAGCAGGCCTCCAGAGGCCACACAGAAGCCAGACAATCCTGTATAGGATTCTGAGCAGAAGAACGCACTCACCTCCCCACCCCAAACGGCTGGCCCGACACCATCCAGCTTCTCCCTCCTGCAGCTGACTGGAGAACAGAGCTGGCCCCTGACAGGCAACACAGAGGGAGGGAGGCCCGGGGCAGAAGTCATCTGGAAGACACAGGAATGCTCCTGAATCCCAGATCAGGAGTCCACTGCCCACCACTCTATGCTGGTCACGTGACATCCCACCAGCCCCCACAAATCAAGGCCCCGTGACTCTCCCTTGAGGGAGCTCTGTCCAAACCTGCCCTTGCCATCAAGAGCAAGCCGATACAAGGCATCCCTTGCTGAGCCCAAGCAGGTGGTACGTGAGGCCGGCTGAAGCCCAGCGCCACCGTGACAAGCTGAGAAGGGCAGAACCCGCCAGAGCCCTGCGATGCTGATTCTCCCTCCTGAGGAACTTGTCTTCAAACAGATCAATGTTTCTGGACCAAGGCTGCTGTGGACAGCATCAAAATCCAAGACGAACTGAAAACAAATTATTAGCTCTTCTTTTGGAAAAACAGTGAGCCATGTATCACACAGCAGGGGAGCAGGGGGGGGACTCTGTGTCTAGACCAAATGGTACGAACAGAGTGGGTGGGAACTAGCCCAGCACACACCCGGGCCACGCGAAATTGTGTGTTAAATCACAGCCTGCCGCTCCTAATGTGCACATTTCCTCCAAGCGCCTACCACACACAAGCATCAGAAACGCAGCAGGTGCTTCTGAGGGGGGCAGGAGCCGGCAACGTCCTGATGTCCTGAAGACAGAGCTGAAGGCTGGGTCCCTAACTTGAACCCTGCAGGGACGGGGGCCTATGAAAGAAGGACTGAAAGCGCATTTGATGTCACCCAACTCAGTGGATGACATCAACATCAGAAAACATTCCAAGTGCAACTAAGGATTGGAAAATGCAAAAGTGGGGGGGGCGCGGGGGAGAAGACAGTCCACTGCTGTCTTCCTTCACTTCACATGACAAAAAGTTATGAAGGAAATAGGAATCTAAATGTTTAAAACGTTCAGAGATATAAGAACTGACAAAATCATAATCACTGTGAGAACACACTTCTTTTAGGAGAGTAACAGATAAAGTTGGCCAAAAATAAGGCTAGAGAAATTCAAATAACTCAAACCAGCAACTGGGTTTTAAAGGTTTATATAAAGCTCTTTTAACAGAATACAGATGGGATTCTGTCTTTATAAAATTATCCATTGAATGTTCATCAAAACTGATTCTATATTAGGAGAAAAAAAAACCCCTTCAATTTCCCCTTAAAAGAATTTTTCCTATCACAATACTCCCTAATGCATTTAAACTGGTAAGGAAGGACAATTTTGCAAAGGGATAGAGAAATCTAACAGAATGGTTCTCAACCTTTGCTGCACGTCACAATTCCCTGGAGAGTTTAATCTATTCTGATGCCTGGACTTCCCCCCAGACTCTGATCTCACTGGGCTGGGGAGCTTATTTTTTCAAAGTTCCCCAAGTCTACTTGAAAATACTAAGGAATTACTACTCACTGTTCTAGCTGTAATAACGGTATTGTGGTTATGTTTTAAAAAGAGACCTTCTCCTTTTAGAACTACATGCTGAAATCTTGGTGGGCAAAAGGAAATGATGTATATAGTGTGTGCTTCAAAATAATGGGCAGGGGGAGGGCAAAGTCAGAACATAAATGAGACAAGACAGGTCACAACGAGGTAACATACACTGTTTCTCATGTTTGCAACTGCTCATAAGAAAAAGTAAAATGGGGGCGCCTGGGTGGCTCAGTGGTGGTTAAGCGTCTGCCTTTGACTTATTAGGTCATGGTCCCAGTGTCCTGGGATCAACTTGCGAGTCCGTCCGGCTCCCTGCTCAGTGCAGACTCTGCTTCTCTCTCTTCCTCTCTGCCTCTCCCTGCTACTCGTGCTCTCTCTTTCTCTCTCAAATAAATAAAATCTTTTAAAAAAGAAATAAATAAAAGAAAAAGTAAAATGTGGGCGCCTGGGTGGCTCAGTGGGTTAAAGCCTCTGCCTTTGGCTCAGGTCATGATCCCAGGGTCCTGGGATCGAGGCCCGCATCGGGCTCCCTGCTCAGCGGAGAGCCTGCTTCCTCCTCTCTCTGCTTGCCTCTCTGCCTACTTGTGATCTGATCTCTCTCTCTGTCAAATAAATAAATAAAATCTTTAAAAAAAAAAAAGAAAAGGAAAAAAAAGAAAAAGTAAAATGTAAAAAACAAAATAATTAAAAAATTCCCCAATGGACCACCATGTGTAGCCAGGGTTATGTATTTGAAATTTGTAAATACTTCCTTGTATGTCTTAGAGGAAATCCAAGTCAAAACTGCCAACCAGACCTCTGGAATGGTGAAATGAGGAACTCAGAAAATTCTTTCTTCTAAAAACCAACAATAAAACTGAACAAAACTATAAAATACAACCATCTGAGGGTTCTAGAAATCCAAGGTATAGAAGGACCTGAGAAACATTTATTCAAGGAAAACTGCTGAACTTCGAGTACGAAGGGGAAGCCGTTCCACACCACCCAGCCTCCCCAAGGCCCACTGGAGTCACTGGTGGGTAAGCCTCTTTCTCAGGAAGTCCACTCTTTGGCTTGTGGCCACAGTGTTGGGAGTCCCCAGAATTCTCGGAATCTCCCCAGACCTTAAGCGGCACAATCCCATGACCTGGCTTGGCCATGAGGAAGCAGCCTGGCAAAGTCAACACCAGCCCCCAGTCCTGAGTGGCCTCCACCAGCCGGCCACAACTAGCCACCAGGCTTCAGAAGGCGCTAGGCTCATTAGAGCCCCTCCCCGCCCCACCCAGGGGACTAGACAGGGCACAGCAAGCAGAAGCAGTTGGGTTCTTTTTATATCAAAGCAGCAAAACACCAAGAAGGAAGAGAACCCCACTCTTTACTATCCAAGCCTCACGTGAGCCTTCCTGACAACTAACGTGTGCCTTGCACCAGGTGGGAAATAAACTCCAAGCAGCCAGATAAAAAAGAAAGTCACAGACTAGGAGAAATATTTGCAAATTACTATTTGATGAATGACTTATCTAGAACGTATAAAGACTTCTTACAACTCAGTAAGAAATGAACAAAAGATTCAGAGAGACGTTTCGTCAAAGAAGACAAACGTATGGCCAATAAGCAAAATAAAAAAAGGTTGATCAACATCATTAGTCCCCAGGGAACCATGAATCAAAACCACAGTAAGACGTCACTGTACGTCCACTAGGATGGCTAAAAGAACAAGTGCTGGTGAGCATACGGAAAAACTGGCATCTTCAATACACTGATAGCAGGACTGTCAAGTGGTGTGGTTACTTTAGAAAACAATTGGGCAGTCCTTCAAAAAGTTAAACACCAGTGTTACCAAATGACCCAGCAATTCTCTTCCTAGGTAGAAATGAAAACATATATCCACACGAAGACTTGTACCTAAATGTTCACTACCGTATTACTCATAATAGTCGAGCACTGGACACAATCCAGAGATCCATCAACTGGTGAAGGGATAAACAAAGTGTGACACCCCTGTACAAGAGGTATTTATTACTCAGCAATAAAAAGGAATGAAATACCGATACATGCCGCAACATGGAAAATCTCAAAAACATTATGCAAAGTGACAGAAGCCAGATGCAAAAAGTCCTACGTCAGGAAACATGTTTAAAAATGGCAAATCATTTAGGGGCACCTGGCTGGTTCAGTTGGTAAAACACGCAACTCTTGATCTTGGGGTTGTGAGTTCAAGCCCCACGCTGTGCGTAAAGTTTACATAAAAAAAAAAAAAAGTTGGGGCACTTGGGTGGCTCAGTCACTTAAGCGTCCGACTCTTCATTCGGCTCAGGTCAAGATCTCAGGGTTGCAGGATGGAGCCCTGTATTGGGCTCCATGCTGGGCATGGAGCCTGCTTGGGATTATCTTTCTCCCTCTTCTCACCTCACCTCTAAAAATTAAAGTTTTAAAAAACTGCAAATCATTTAGAAATGAAGGACTCCTGAAAAATGACATATCAAAACCTGTAGGGTATGTGTGGGGAGTAAATGGAGTGTGGAGGGGAAGAAGCAAGAGAGAAGTGATAAGTAATTTTAAATTTACTTGATGTAGAATATTTCAGGGCCACCTAGTGAAGCAATATTGGTGACAACAATAGTAACGACCCACTGTTTTTTTCCCTAGGCAAAGTCATTTTTATTTATTTAATTTTTAATTCCGGTATAATTAACATTGTTATATTAGTTTCAGGTGTATAATACAATGATTCAGCAAGGTGCATTACTCAGTGCTCATCATGCATGCTCTAATCTCATTTACCTATTTCACTCTCCCGCCATCCATGTCCCCTCTGGCAACCATCAGTTTGTTCTCTATGGTTAAGAGTCTGGGTTTTTTGTTTGTTTGTTTGTCCTTCTTTGTTTTATTTCTAAATTCCACACAAGTGAAAGCACATGGTATTTGTCTTTAACTTATTTCATTTAGCAGTATAATCTCTAGATCCCTCCACATTGTTGCAAATGGTAAGATTTAATTCTTTTTTATGGCTGAGTAATATTCATGTGTGTGTGTGTGTGTGTGTGTGTGTGTGTGTGTGTGTGTGTGCCAAATCTTCCATAATTAGACTATTGTAAATAATGCCACAATAAATATAGGGGTACATATATCTTTTTGAATTAGTGTTTTTTGTATTCTTTGGGTAAATATCCAGTAGTGGAATTACTAGAACCTACGGTAATTCTATTTTTAATTTTTTGAGGAATCTCCATGCTGCCTTCCACAGTGGCTGCACCAGTTTGCTTTCCACCAACAATACAAGGGTTCCCTTTTCTCCACATCCTTGCCAACACCTGCTGTTTCTTGTGTTGTTGATTTTAGCCATTCTGACAGGTGTGAGGTGATATCTCATTGTGGTTTTGATTTGCATTTCCCTGAAGACTGATGTTGAACATCTTTTCATGCGTCTGTTGGCCATTTGTATGTCTTTGGATTAATGTTTGTTCATGTCTTCTACCCATTCTGTAACCGGACTATTTGTTATTTTGGTGTTAAGTTGTGGAAGTTCTCTATGTATTTTGGACACTAACCTTTTATTGGATAGGCCCTTTGCAAATGTCTTCTCCCATTCAGTAGGCTGTCATTTAGTTGTTTGTTTCCTTTGCTGTGCTGAAGCTTTTTATTTTGATATAATCTCAAAAGCTTATTTTTGCTTTTGTTTCTCTTGTCTTAGGAGAGATATCTAGAAAAAAGTTGCTATGGCCAATGTCAGAGAAGTTATTGTTTCTGCTCCCTTCTAGAATGTTTATGGTTTTAAGTTTCACATTTAAGTCTTCAATCCATTTTGAGTTTGTGTGTGTGGTATGAGAGAGTAGTCCAACTTCATTCTTCTGCATGTAGCTGTCCAGTTTTCCCAACACCATTTGTTGAAGAGGCTGTCTTTTTCCCATTGTATATTCTTGCTTCCTTTGTCAAAGATTAATTGGCCATATAATTGTGGGTTTGTTTCTGGGCTCTCTATTCTGTTCCATTGATCTATGTGTCTCTTTCTGTACCAGTATCATACGGTTTTGATTACTACAGCTTTCTAATATAACTTGAAGTCTGGAACTGTGATGCCTCTAGCTTTGTTCTTTTTTAGATTGCTTTGGCTATTCTGGGTCTTCTGTGATTCCATACAAATTTTAGGATTATTTGTTCTCGTTCTGTGAAAAATGCTACTGGCATTTTGATAGGGATTTCATGAAATCTGTTGATTGCTTTAGGGAGCATGGACATTTTAAAAGTATCTGTTCTCCCAATCCATGAGCATGGGCTATCTTTCCATTTGTTTGTGTCATCTTCAATTTCTTTCATCAGCGTTTTATAGTTTCCAGAGTATGGATCTTTCACTTCCTTGGTGAAGCTTACTCCTAGGAATTTTATTATTTTTGAGTAACAACCCACTTTTGACTGTGTCCTGCTCAGGCTCTGGACTGATCCCTTCCATGCGTGGACATCAAATCACCACATCCCCAGGAGTTCACTACTATAACCACTCTTATTAACAGGGTTAGCAAGTAGGGGAAATGAGAGTGGAACCTAGGCCAGCACCTTAAGTCACCGAGCTATCCACCAGTCCCCACTGCAATTTGCAGGATGAAAGTAGTAATCACTTATTCTCCTATCATCACTGTCAACCATAACAAATGAGCACTTCCATTTTCTACTTTTATTGTGACTTAATGATGACTGTTTCATACAATTCACCTTATTTAAACGTCAGGGAAATTGTGGTAGATGATCGAATTCTTACTATCATTTCTGATTCACTTTTCAGGCACAGAGTAGACTGCACTTCCTCAGCACCCTGAAGTTGGCTATGGCTGTAAGATTTGCTTTAGCCAATGAAACATGAGCAGAAGCAACGGGGTGGGGGTGGGGGTCAGTTCCATGTGGGATCATTTGAGAGCTGATGTATAAGCCCCATCTCCCCCTTACTGCCTAAACAAACCTGTTCCAGATGGTGGAACTTGGGTCCCCAAATGAAGATGATATGGAGCAGAGACCATCATCAAACCATGAAGAACAATGGAATTAATGACTTCATGAGAAGTCTTTTAAGCCACTGAGATATTAGAGTTATTTGTTACAGTAGCAGAACCTAAGTTATCCTTACTGATTCAGTACCCTTTGAGTAAATCCTCTTTTAACTAGGAGATTAACTGAGGCTCAGACAAGTTAAGTGATTTGTTCAAGGACACAAGTTGAAAGGTGGCAGACGCAGGATTAGAATTTAGGTCTGGTTCCAGGACTCTTAAAAATTGTCAATTCAATCACTACCCTGTACTTCTTCCTAATTCAATAGCAACATGTATTGAGGGCTTATGATGGGCCAGGGGCTGCTGCAAAGAATGTCTTCCAGGATAGTATTTTCTTCCCAGTAAACTGTCTTTTTAGTTTTTAATTCAAACTTCATGGAATATATATATAATTCTTCATGTATTTTCATCTAATTTTTATATGGGAAAATTACATGCTCTCAAAACTCAATACAACATTTTTAAACAAAAGGATAAGCAGGAAATCTCAAGATTACATTTTAAATACAATCAGTAGAAAGTTGGAATCATGTGTGGACACGAAAAAGGTTGACTGGGGTCAACAGAGGGAATGCAAGCTCGAGATGCTGTCGACCAGAGGGCAGTGGTGGTATGAAGGGTGTGCAAGCTCTTTTTTAGCCACCATGTTAATTGTTCAGTGTTCAGGAAGTGATTTTTTTTTTTTTGAGCATTTTACATTTTAACATATTAGTTTGTTACTTATCTCGGAGATAAGGCTGGCCTAAGGAGATAGGCTGGCCTAAGTCTGTTGGGCCAATAATATACAAAGAGTGAGCTGCCAGGGTTTCTGGAGGGGGGTGCCCTGCTTCCTACTCCTTTAGACACCATCTTGTCTGGCCGGGATGCCCAACACTGCCAGGGATCAAGCTAGGGCTGCACAGAGGAAGAAGTCTCCCTAACCAGGAAATGAGATAAATTTGGTCTGTAATGATGGTGGTGGTGGTGGTGGTGGTGGTGGTGGTGGTAGTGGTGGTGGTGAACCAATCAACCATCTCTGTAACCTTTGGACTTCCTCCTCTAGGAGATAAGCAACACCCAGATTTTTTAAGCTGACAGTGCTCAGGCTTGAGTGTGCTTATCCCCAGGGGTTTGTGGAGACTTATTTTATTTTATTTATTTATTTTAGAAAGAGCACAAGTGTGAGCACAAAGCAGGGGAGGGAACGGGGCAGAGGGAGAGAATCTAAAGCAGACCCTGCACTGAATGGGGACCCTGACATGGGCTTGGTCTTACAACTCTGAAATCATGACCTGAAGTGAATTCAAGAGTGAGATGCTTAGCCGACTGAGCCACCTAGGTGCCCCTATGGAGACCTTTAATGGATCCAAGGGCACGAATGTTTCTAAGTGAAGCAATGTTCACATCATTAATGGCCCCAAGTTCCCCTTCCCAAAACTGATCTGACTGCAAGCCAGCCCGCCTTCTCAGTTGTCCAGCCCGTACTATACAACTGTATGCCTCATCCCAAGGAGCACCGCCCAGGGGGTGTGTAAGCCTCTAGGACTCCAAACAACACAAAATATCAAAATACTGGTTTGAAGGAAGTTGTCTAATGAATAATAAAACTCATTAAGCCCCCAGGCTTGTCTATCCTTCCCTGACTCACACATCTTTCTGTTAAATATGAACCTTGACTTAAAAATAGGATATTCTGGCCCATGCTGGGATCCCCTAAATTCTGAAACACTAAAAGCTGTATAGGTTAGTGGCCCTGATTTGTTTCAGTGGAATAGTTTACAGGACCATCAAAATTTTGAGTCCCCTAGAAAAAATCCCCAGGGGTAAAATGTATGTGATTTCTTTTAGATTCTGTATGCTTTGTACAATAAAGTGGTGAAACCTACTTTATCTAGCCATACTGCAAAATATTTATTTCAACTACAATCTCCATCTTACCTCATCTTACAAAATATGTACTATTATTTTATTTCTCCCACAAATAACAATAACATTGTAAAGTTACCATAAAATTATTTTAGACATTAGTTTCATAATCCACAAGGAGGTATGGTTTATTAAAATTCTTTTCAGGGAATACGAACAAAAATATTTGAAGATGATCAGCTTAAATCTGAATAATTCTGGCCAACCCACACCCTAATTCCTGGTGGCTGAGCTACAGGAACTAAGCATGGGGTACAAATCCTGGGGGGAAAAAAAGACTTCAGACAATGGCAAAGTCACACGTGCCTGGGGTGAGAGCCAAACGGGCAGTCAGTCAGGCTCCACACCCCCTTCCTCTCAGCTCTCAGGGGCCTCAAAAGCAAAGCTGCTACAAGACAGTATTTGAAAAGGGATTTTCTGGCCCAATGGGTCAACTCAAAAGATTCCCTTTCACCCAAGTAAAAGAGCTGTGGCCCTTCCTTAACCTCCACATAAGTATGGATACACATTTGTGTACACATACACACACACAAATGAGGGAAGTATTCACTGTAAATTACTTAGGACTAAGTCAGTGAGTAATTACCCTCTTGAATAGTTTCCACTATTACCAAAAACTCTTCTTCAAGGGATGATTTTGTTCTCAATCTGAAGCAACATTTCAGCACTCACTATATCCAGATCTTTCCAAAGTTACCTAAGGGGCTACACACTGGTAAAACTACTAAGCTAATAAAGCTCACATATTTAACCAAGTTCCCCCTAAAACACGATGTGATGTGCAAGGCTGGGTAATAGGTAGGAAAGGAATGATTTCTCAAAGAAGACCTAGACTCACACAACTTTCACTCATTTAAGAAAGATCCTGGGCCCCCTCTGTGGGTAAGGCCCTACATTGGGCATGAGCCTGGAACTGTTATCAGAGTGTTTCTCAAACTCTAATGTATTATGTCCAATCACCCAGGATGTTGCTCAAAACCCAGATATACCCAGACCCCAGATCAGAATCGTCAGGAGTGTGGAACAGAGCCTCTATATTTTTTAACAAGTTCCCCAGACCAAGTCTGTTGCTCACTGAAGTCTGAGGACCAACATTCAGAAAAGCCTAGCAAAGTGGTTCGCAAACAGCTGATTCATACAAACTATGGAGAATTTTATTTTTTTAAGATTTTATTTATTTATTTGACAGAGAGAGAGCGTGCAAGCACAAGCAGGGGGAGAGCAGGGGGGGAGGTAGGCAGAGGGAGAGGCAGACTGCTGAGCAGGGAGCCTGATGTGGGACTGGATCCCAGGACCCTGGGATCCTGAGCTGAGCCAAAGGCAGACGTTAAACCAACTGAGCCACCCAGGTGCCCCTTTATGGAGAATTTTAAAATACAGATTTAGAGCCCGTGAGAATTACTGAATCACTTGCAGGACTCTTGGCTGCAAGCATCAGAGACCCAACACAGACTGGCTCAAGAAAAAAAAAGAAAAAGCAATTTTTTGACTAATGTTACTGAAAAGCTTAGGGGTTATTCTAATTTCCAGCTGCCCAAAGAATTTATCAAGAACCAATCATTTCCAACATTGTTTCTATCTTACCCTTTGGGCAAACATGGTCCCTGTAGCATTAGGTTCATGCCCCACAACTTAGCACCCCAGTAGAAAGAAAGCATCTCTTTCCTGGCAGCTCTAGCAAGAGACATGTATAAATTCGGAACAGACTGACATGACTCATGAGCCGTTTCCTGAGCCAGTCACTGTGGCAGAGAGAAGCAGATGATCAGAGAGGCCCACGACTGTGCCCATTCCACATCCAAACCACGTGGACCAGAATGCTTCCCATGGGGGGGTGCTTTTTAAAAGTTGTTTTACTCCAGTTTCTAAAAGTTCTTTCCAAAAAAATATGCAAAATACACACACATATAAAGAGAAAAATGAAAATAATCTACAAACACCCTACCTGCTGAAGTTTTTAGACTCTGTAAATTCAAAATTGTGCATATAAGCACTAATTTGTTGAGTAGAAACCTATTCTGGACGACATGGCATTTCATTATAGCTGCGTCTTCAATGACAATACCCCCAAACTGAAAAAAGACAAATATTTTAGGCATTTTTATGACTGTTCAGCCAATATTGGTTTGCCTCTCTTTTTCCCCGAATTTCTTCTTGCTTTGAATCCCTACAGAAGGCAGTGGGTGTCTGTGAAGAACAATGATATTCTCTCAATTACAGTGTAATTATTGAAATCAGAAAGTGCCAGTGTGCTCATCCTGCCAGCTAATGTACAGTTATCTATTGTGTAACTTATAATTTCCAACTTATAAGGTAGTTACCTCCTTCCATTTTCCAGGGCAGGGCTTCTGTCTGATTCCCTGCCACCCACCCCCCCACCAGCCTAGAGTAAGGACTGTCACACACACGGCTGGGCTCAGTGAATGAATGAACTGGATGGCGGAGGAGCAATCTTCAAAAGGAAAACCACAAAAGAACCGTGAGTGGTTGTCGGGCCAAACCAGCAGCCGGTATCTACTACACCTGCCCAAACAGACGCTCCAGGAGCAAAGCCAGAGAATCCCAGCTGTTCCCAAGACTCCCGAAGGAGTGCCAATCCCTAGCCCGGGTTCAGAGCCACACTGTCCAGGGAGTGGGTGGGATCAGACGCAAACACAACATTTCTTGAGAAAGCTGTTTTTCAGATCTTTTGCAAGAGGAAAAACCTGATGAAGGTGAGTGTTCCTGCACTCCCACACAGCACTGCGGGCCAGGGGCCTGGGGGTACGGGTGGGCGGGGGGGCTGGCTCTCACAGAGCTCACAGTCTAGGAGGCAGCAGACCTGCCTACAGGAGCAGTGGGGTGCCCGGCCACGTGAAGGAGGTGAGGCAGGTCCCAGCGTGACCCTCGCCGTCAAGTCACACTCAAGGGCTGAGATCAGGAGTCAGGGCTGCACTGCGCCCAGACACCTGGAAAGACGTGGGAAACAAAGGCAGAAGAGAAACTGTTAAATTTTCTTACTCCCTACAGCCCACTGACAAGTCCTTGAACCGGAAGAGGGACCTTCCTCTAAGGACTCAAGTGCCTGGATGCTGACACTTGGCTAAGGGCAAAAGGCCATCTTAGCCTGACCCCCACGGTCCTGTGAGTCTACTTTAACAAATAAAAATTCCTTTGGAAACTTCCTTTATCTCGACCCCCCAAGATACATGTTGGCAATCATCCCCCAAGTATATGACCCACTGATACACATCTGAAGGGTCTCATGACTGGGTTTTTACTCAACAGTAATAAATGACCTTTCCAAACAATAGCTGGCCCCCTCAGGATCCTGGAAACCTTGTTTCTAAGATACCTGGCAGGCTTATGCTCTTCCTGACCCCCTCCCAACTTGAAAGTATATAAGGGGCCACTCCTCACAACCCCAGTGCAGCTCTTTCTGCCCACGGGCCCCGTTCCTATGCTTTAATAAAACCACCTTTTGCACCAAAGAGATCTCAAGAGTTCTTTCTTGGCAGTGGGTGTCTGTGAAGAACAATGATGGCTTCAAACACTACCATCTTTCCTACATCAGGATCACCTGAATTTCCACAAAAAGCCCAAACCTTAGACAACACACATACATCCAATGAATGAGTCCTGTTGGCTGGTTCTTCTTTCTATTCTGCAGAAAGACGTTACTCACTCGGCCAAGATCACAGAGCTAGCTGGTGGTGGAGCTGGGACCAATTCCAGACTCTATTCCTAACCCCTGGCTTGAACTACAGAGCACTGTCCAGGAGGAAAGATGAGGATGATGATTAACAGTACTTCCTGAGTGCTTAGTATGCATCAGGCTCAAACGAAATTCTTTACGTAAACTTACTTAATGCTCCGAATGGCCCCTTGTGGTAGAAACCTCCACCATCCACATTTTATAGGTGATGAAACTGAGGCCCAGAGAGGTGAGGTGACAGACCTACACACAGCTAGCAAGCAGCTGAGCTTTGAATCCAGGCCACAGGACCCCTGTTTTTAACCACCACATGTTGATGCTGCATATGGAAGAAGAGGAATGATGCCCTAGGCCAGGAGGCCAAAGAAAGTCCTTATTTTATGAGACGTGTGTGTGTGTGTCATGCTTACTGCCTCGCCAGAGCTCACTGGATGAGAGGTAGCCAACTGACCGAAGCTGGGCCAATCAGACCCCCATCCCAGAGCCCTGAGCCTGTGGATCATGGCGCCAGCTGACAATGCCTGTCCCAAGCTCCAGGAGGTATCTCAGAATTCTTTTAGGTTTGGACATGGGCTTCTGTTATTTTCAACCCACAGAAACTAGGCTAAGAACTTCCTACCTGGCTCCCTCTCTGCCCTATTCTTGTACCATTCTTCCCTTCCCGCATAGCCCTCTGGCCACTGTGGCCTCCTGGTACTTCTTAGAACATGCTCTGCAAGCTCCTGCCTCAGGGCCTTTGCATTTGCTATGCTGTCTGGAATGCTCTTTCCCAAATGTTTCCACAACTGGCTCCTTATATTCAGGTCTTGATCAGAGTCACCTCTTCAGAGGTCTGCCCTGATCACCTCTGCTAAAAATAGTAGCCTCTGCCACTCTCCAGTCTCTCCCCCAGTCTGTTTTCTTCACAGCACATCTCACTACTTAACATTATTTACCTGTTTGTTTAGGCTCCAGGTTCCCTCCAGAATGCCCGTGCCGAAAGTGTGGGGACTGTGACTGTCCTGGGCCCCGCTGTGGCCCGAGCACTTGGGTGCCATGTCGTCGGTGTTCAGGAAATGCCTAAGTGATGACATCTGCCCCCATACACTTTAGTACATCTCCTGGGCCCTTTATCCCCGCCCTCGGAAACAGGGAAAGGAGGGGACAGGGAAAGAAACAATGACTCATATTTGAGTGTTTACTATGTGCCAGCCACAGTTCTAAGCACTCTGCATGGATCATTTGATCCTCACAAAAACCGAGAGCAGGGGCTATTATTACTCCATTACACAGAAGCTGAGGCCCAGAGAGGTTAAGTTACTTCCCCAAGAACACCCAGCCAAGACAAGGCAAAGCTGAGTGGTGAAGCTGGCAGTCGGATGCCAGGCCTCACGCCATCCAGGTGGGCAAGCAGTTCCACGGATGCAGCAGCTGACTCGGAGGCTGTCCTCTCCATGTCTGCGTCTCCTCTGCTAGCTTCCTGCTGAGCTCCCCACAACCCCACTGAGAGATGTCTTTCTTTTTTTCTCTATTAATCAAGGCCCCAGAATGTTGCCCACGGCTGCTTGTCCTCAAGTTTTGACACCCTTGATGCCAGCTTTCCCCCTGGTTTGGCCCAGCCATGGGGACAGAGGAGTCCTTCATTGACGTTGCCACACAGCGTCCACCGTGGGCTTCTTCTGAAGAGTACGCACAAAAATTCTGGGCCCTTCCTCACCAGGCCCTCATTAAGGAGGGCTCTGCAGGCTAAATTGTCTGAGGGCACCCACACCTGCCTGTGACCTCCACTGGCATTTAACACTGTCACGGAAGTCCTGGCCGGGGCAGTGAGGTGGGGAATAGGCCTAACTCAAGCCACTACAGCCCAGGGGCAAGCACAGTGACTACCACCAGTGGACAAAAGGCAGGTTTGCCGAGGACCTGCAGGAAAAGCTGCTGACATACATTAGCAATAAGGACACTGGTTACTGACTAAGTCTACCCTATTCCAAACCAGATTCTGCTTCATCCAAGTGGTGAGACGTTAAGCGAGGTCTGTGCTCCAGGCTCCTCACTGTGGATGGGATGTCGCCAACCTGTGTCACTGAGGTAAGGCCGGGGACTGAAAGGCGAACACTCCACCACACAGACTGGAGCTAGGCGTGTACTGAGCTTTTCAGACGGTCGGTGGGAAAGGATGGATTATTAGATCAATACTACAAGAGACAACCGGTTAACTACTGGCAGGGGGCAGGTTTAAGATCTGTATCCCCCACCTAATACTGGGGGGGGGGAAATCCAGGATATAAATAATGTCAGATATAAATAATGAAGCTCTATATGTGACTCTTGACCTTGGGGCTGGGAGTTCAAGCCCCAAATTGGGTGCAGAAATAACTTAAAAATAGAATCTTTTTTTTTTTTT